>OVBA01000396.1:0-69371 GCA_900406435.1 Lepidium aucheri
CGGGGAATATTCTCTCGAGATTCCCCAAGATTTCCGGCGAGCATGGAGAAGATTGGTTGTTCGCCCAGTCGGCTGCACTTTTCGTGCTCGCCTCCAAAGATGTTACGCGGCTTACCTAATCTTCTGCTTGGCCTATCTTCTCTGATCCATTATTATTGGGCCTTTTAAGGTTTTTGGGTCTGGTACCAACAAAGATGATATGGAAATATATTTGAAGATGACAAAATATGATATTACGAGTTAAAAATTATAAATAAAGTACAAATATATAATGTTCATATATTTAAACAATTCGGTCTTTAATTAATCATTTTATCATTGAACATGAAAAATATAAAAATATTTTTGAAGATGATATTAAGAAAGACTTGGAGATGACAAGGATGGTATTACGAGTTAAAGTTATATAAAACATACGATTATTTAATGTGCATATTATTAGTGTGACCGGTTCTGATTATATGCATATAATCATAATACATTTTATCATTGTACGATAAATCAATAAATAAATAAGATCTGAAGATGACTAACACGAGAAGATAGTTCATATAATTTACATATGTTGATTTGATTCTAGTAGTTAAATATATTAGATTTGTGCCTCCACAAATACGCGGATAATATTTTCAAATAATTTTTTTTTGTCAACCAACGTTTCAATAAACCAAACATCAAAAAGTAAAGGATAAGTTTATTCAAACAAATTTATTAAATGAATTGTATCTTCCAGATGATAATGAAATATTAATTATTATATTGTTATGAAAACGAGGAACAATAAAGAGGTAGCTTCTCTTTCCGCACAAAATCCTAGGAACCACCGTTTCTGCAAATCACCTATCACTCTCGAGTCACCGGCGTCGCTTGTCAGTGTCCGGAGAGGGCCTTTCCCTTTTACTTTTCCTTCTTCCTTTTTTCGTCTAGTCCTTTCTCCCGTGGCTGAACCTGTTTTTATTGGCTCTTCTCGGTAAAAGCATTAGATCCATCCCCGATCTTGCAGGAACGCGGCAGAGCTTGATGGAACCTTGTAAATCTGGTTCTAGTGTGGACGAAGTTGGTAAAAACTTGGTGGAATTCTGCAGATCCGGTTCTAGCATGGACGAAGCTAGTGACGTAAAGTTCCTTGTCCTTCTTTCTGGCCTTTTTCAGGGAGCCTCACCTGAATCGGTTGTCAGAAGGAGTGAGGTTAGTTGCAGTGGCTCCAAAGAGTGGATGAGTCGGAAGAGGCTCTGATGGTAGATCGGCGAGTAAATCCAACGTTTTTGAGGGCGACAGCGGGGCAGAAAGGTATCTTAAATTTTCTATTGTTTGTTTAAATTTGTGATAATTAATCTTCTAAAGTATTTTCTTGAGTTCTCCATAGTAGAGGACATTGTGGTATGAAAGAGACTGCGAGAAGATTCTTCCTCTTCTCCTATTTCCTGGCAACTTCTCGATGTCATTTCTTCTCAGCTTAATAGGCAACGACGATTTGAGACGACTCTTGGTGGCATTTCAATGGAGTTTTCTAGATCTAGTTATAGCATGGATGAAGCTGGACTAGGCTTGGTGGGTCTGGAGGTTTCGGTCTCTGATTGTGCCTTTTTCCCCAGTTAGATCCTGTTCCTAGGGTTTGGAGATTCCTGGACCGAATTGGCCGTCTTGAACTCTTCTCAGCATGTGGGAATTTTAGGGCCAAACCCTTTTTTGGTTTACTTTTATTTTTTTCTCTTGATTACAATGTCTATAATGCTGATGTGGCTCACTCCGTAAATTCTATTTGAATAAGAAAATCCTTTAACATAAAAAAATAATTTTTTAATATTAATTATTTTTATCTTTTTTTGTTTTTATTAAAACTTAGTTTATTTTAGTTTTAAAAATGGTCACAAAAAATTATTTAATGTTGTTTCTTTTTAAAGAAACTAATTAATATAATATAGTTTTTTAAATTATAACATTCACCGAGAAAATATTAAAATAACTTTTTATTTTTCAAAAAACAGTTCACAGATTTCTTAGTCTCTTATGTGAACTCGTTTTCAATCCCAAAAATTTTTCTTATTATCAATATAAAATAATTCTATTTTTTTTGTCAACGGTTAGATCAAGAAAACCTGATCCATATTCCAAAACTCATTTATGAAAAATCCTTTTTTATTCTTTAACCTATAGGAGTGGGAGATTATTAGCTAGATCAGTATGATCACTAGACTGAGAAGAACTTAACAGCAACACCACGTTTTATATGGAACTAAAATAATATTTATGTTTTTCTTTAGTGAATAACTATTTGAGTCTCTCTTACTTAACTGTTAAAGCTTTTCAGTTATCTATTCATAAAATTATCAAACTTCATTTTTCATGTTTTTAATTTTATAGTGAGGTTTGTTAACTTTTATATATTTCCATCAATAGTAGTTGTGTTAACATATTTACGTTAACTATATACATTTTAATTAGAAAATGTAAGTACATGTTTTATAAGTCCGCCTAATTTCAATCCACCTTTAGATTATTTTTTTTAAATGTCTATGATGACTTGTCGAAAACATAAACTTATGTGTATTAACGTTACAATCTTATTGGTTCTTTTACATTTTGTGTCATCTCTCCATAAAGTCGGTATGTCAACTCGAGACACATCCACTTCTCGTTTATATATATTACTAGGTTTGTAACTACGTTAGGCTGCGGTTTTCTTTAAAAATCTTTTGAAAAATCGAGGTCAATATTAAAATTAGCTTTGGATATAAAACTTGATCCAAAGATTCGAATTTGGAACTGACCCGAAAAAGAAGATCCAAATTAGAATCCAAAATACTTAGATATCCGAATAGGTTTAAAATTTTAGGATTCTAAGAGCCGGATTCGAACTTTGACCTGAACCAAGAATCGAAGAGGTGCCCGAAAATCCAAGTTTATAGTAATTTCAGGTATTTTTAGAGTATTCTATGAGTATTTATTGGTATTTACATATTTTTTAATATTTTTTGACTAAGTGGGTATTCAAAGATATTTTTTTGGTATTTTAAGGTTTTTAGGCATTATTATATATTTGTTTTGTTAATTTTTAGAATGTTTTGGATATTTGGGTACTTGGGTAATTTTTGGTTCTTTAAATAAGAACCTGAATTGAACCGACGGGTTTTATATGAACATAAAAATTTCAGACCCGAAAGAACCAAACTTGAAAGGATTCGACCCAAGAGCCCGAATATTCAGAACTATTTAAAACCTTTAGAAAATTTTAGAAAATTAAAAAAGAGGAAACGAAAATCGTATTATAATTAAGAGTTTTGGCAATAAAATTTACTACCCTCTCAAATTTCTTTAAAAATAATATTCAAAGCATATATTATTTTCTAATCATGGCCTCTCTCTAACTAGTTTATAGTAAAGTACTAACATTTTGCTATATTAATCTTCTTGTGACTGTTTTGTAGTAATTAATGTGAAAAATATGACTGATTTATATATATACTTATCGTGATTAGAACGTGTCACATTAATACTAAAAATTTGTGTAATTATGATTATTGTGTACAAAAATATTAGTTTAATCATTGAACATGTCAAATACAACAATATATTTGAAGATGACAAAATATGATATTACGTGTTAAAAATTATAACTCACGAACGAATAAAAAATATTCATATATTTAATATGTTTGGTCTTTAACATGAAAAATATAAAAATATGTTTAAAGTTTATATAAAACATACAATTATATAATGTGCATATAATTAATATGACCGGTGTTGATTATATGCATATAATCATAATACATTTTATAATTGTACGATACATAAAGAAATAAATAAATAAGATCTTAAGATGACTAACACGAGAAGATAGTTCTTTCATTTTAATGATGTTCACCTTTTATCAAAAAAAACACGAGAAGATAGTTCATATAATTTACATATGTTGACTTGATTCTAATCTTTAAATATATTAGATTTGTGCCTCCGCAAATGTGAGGATAATATTCTCAAATATTTTTTTTTGTTAACCAAGGTTTCAATAAAACCAAACACCAAAAGGTGAAGGATAAGTATATTCAAACAAATTTATTAAATGAATTGTATCTTCAACCGTGATAATGAAATATTAATTATTATATTATTATGAAAACAAGGAATAATAAAGCTTTTGAGATGCAGCTTTTCTTTCCACACAAAATTCTAGGAACTGTCATATGCAAATTGCCTATCACCCTCCGATCGCCGGCATCGCTTGTCGGTAGTCGGAGAGGGTCTTTTCCTTTTTCTTCTTCCTCTTTCGTCTAGCCTTTTCTCACGTAGCTGAGCCTGTTTTTGTTGCCTTTTTTCGGTAAAATCTTTAGATCTTTCCTCGATCTTGTAGAGACACAGCAGAGCTTGATGGAGTCTTGTAGATCCAGTTCTAGCGTGGACAAAGCCGATGGCGACTTGGTGGATCTGTGCAGATCTGATTCTAGCACAGACGAAGCTGGTGACGTGAAGTTCCTTGTCCATATTTCTTGCATTTTTCTTGAAGCCTCACCTGAATTGGTCGTCGAAGAGAGTGAAGTTAGTTGCAGTGGCTCCAGAGAGTGGATGAGTAAGAAGTGGTTCTGTTGGTAGATCGGCGAGTAAATCCAATGTTTTTGAAGGCAACGACATGACAGAAAGGGATCTCAAAATTTTCTATTGTTTATTCAAATTTGGGATAACTAATCTTCTGAAGTATACCATAATTCTTGGTGATGCTACAAACAAGGAAAAAATACACAAATTGTATCATCGATTTTCCTAAATACTTCCTAGAAAATTCTGAATGATTTATGAACATCACAACAAAACTAAAACATTTATGGTCCCCACGTATCGATAAGGGCGTCTTCTCCGGTGGTCTTGAGTTTTCTACAGTAGAGGATGATGTGGTATGAAAGAGACCGCAAGAAGATTATTCCTCCTCTCCTCTTTCTCGACAACTTCTTGGTGTCCTCCTTTCTCAGCTTAAACAACAACGACAATTTCAGGCGGATCTTGGTAGCATTTCGATGGAGTCTGTGGATCTAGTTCTAGCGTAGATGAAGCTGGACTCGGCTTGGTGGATTTGGAGGTTTTGGTCTCTCATTGTGGCACTCTTCCTTGAACTAGTGGAGGCGGTGAAAGCTTTTTCCCGTGTGGCAATAGCTAGATCCTATTTTTAGGATTCCGAGATTTCTTGGCCGAATTGGGCCTCTTGAACTCTTCTCGGCCTGTGGGAGTTTTTGGGCCAAAGTCTTTCTTTTTAGTTTCATTTTTTTTTTTTTTCTCTTGGTTACCGTGTCTGTAATGCTGATATGTCTCCCTCTATAAATTCTATTTCCATACGAAAATCCTTTAACAAAAAAAATATTAATTATTAAATACTAATTATTTCTATCTATTTTTTGTTTTTATTAAAACTTAGTTCATTTTATTTATAAAAATGGTCACAAAAATATTTAATATTTTTCTATTCAAAAAAACTAATTAATATTATACAATTTTCAAATTATAACATTTACCGGAAAATACTAAACTTACTTTTTAGTTTTCAAAAATAGTTCACAACTTTCTTAGTCGTGTATCTAAACTCTTTTTTCAATCCCATTAAATTTTCTTATTATCAACATAAAATAACACTAATTTGTTTTGCAAACAGTTAGATCAAGAAAATCTGATCCATATTCCAAAACTCACTTCTGAAAATTCTATACTATTCTTTCACCTATAGCAATGGGAGATCATTAGCTAGATCAGTATAATCGACAGAACTCGGTAACAACACCACATTTTAAATGGAACTAAAATAGTATTTATTTATTTTTTCAGTGAATAACTATTTGACTCTCTCTTACCAAATTTTTAAACTTTTTTAGTTATCTATTTATGCAATTCTCAAATTTCATATTTTCAAGTTTTTAATTTTATAGTGAGGTTTATTAAAAATTCAAATATTTCCATCAATAGTAGTTATGTTTACATATTCACGTTATAACTATATAAATTTTAATTAGAAAATGTAAGTACATGTTTTATAAGTCCACCTAATTTCAATCCACCTTTAGATTATTCTTTTAAATGTGTATGATGACTTGTGGAAAACATAACCTTATGTGTATTAATTTTTTTAATCTTATTGGTTCTTTTAGATGATATCTTTCCATGAAGCCGATATGTCAACTCGAGAGACATTCGCTTCTCTTTTATATATTCTCTCTGTTTTTTTTATAAATTGTTTTGCTTGAATGCACATCTATTAAGAAACTTTTTGCTTTTTGTTTTCTCAATAAAAAATTCATCACTTTATCTCAACATTTAATTTAAAAAGGAAAAAAATAACTTTTTAAATAAAAAATTAGTTTAATTTAACTTTTAACCTAATTTTTATCTCGTTTTTGTAAAACAACTTATATTTTGAAACAAAAAAATCTTCTAAAACAACTTATATTATGAAACGGAGAGAATATATAACTAGGTTTATAACTGCGCTACACTACAGTTTTCTTTAAAAATCTTTTGTAAAACCAAGATCAATATTATTTAAAACCTTCGGAGAATTTTAGAAAATTAAAAAGGAGCAAACAAAAATTGTAGTGTAATTCAGAGTTTTACTCAGTAAACCAATTTGAAATTTAAGATTGTTTAGCTTTCATGATTAGTTTATCTTTATACGGCTACCATATGTGAGTGGGAAAAGAGTTCATTTCAGAATCTCTACTTGAAGGAAGTTAACTAGTTATTCCATCTAACACACCCTAAAATAAAAAAACTTGGAACAAGAGAAGATAATAACACTTAAATTTGAGACCTTCACCATTTTCAACAATTCCACAAACTTAATTCATCTCTGACTTAAACAAAATATTATGTCGACCATATCTTTGTGTTTTTAAACGATATAACAGTTTGTATTAATGTACAATATCTTATTAATTGTGAAAGCATGAGGGAGATAAGTTTTTTTTTCTACTCATGGCATTAGAGATGACTAAGAGACAAAATAAATTTTACACTTCAGTACTTTGGTATCTGCTGAGAAATTAAATCTTTGTTCTCACAGCTGTCTTGGCATGCCAACAAATAACTACTAGACAAAGTCGACAAGAAATTTAGTAATTTCATAAACTAGTCTTGATGTCTCACTCGATTACGAATTCACAGCTGTAGTATAATGCATACAAAAGCTCCGAATTATTTTGTTATAGTATTGCAATGTTAACGATAAAATTAACTCCCATTTCCAAATAGCCTTAATTGTTTAAGAATGTCTAATTAAAGGTGTCATTTAACAAACTTCCTATAGACATAGGAAATACATGGAGTTGAAAACTATTCCAAATTACTATTCTACTAATTACCTAGTGTGCTGAAAATCTTAAATATTTTGCATCACAGTCTCAGTCTCTGGTTTGTCGTAGTCACCATAATCATTAGCTAAACTTCCACTACTATTTGACTTAGACATTTCTGGAATCAATGTTTTCTTCTGACCAAGGAAAGCATGTAGTTGGGTATCTACTTCGATTTCTAGCGAAAATGCAAAATCACCTTTTAAATTAAAGGTGCCATGAAATTGAACATATAAGAAGACAACTTAACTATATAGTAAATATAATAGGAAAATGATAATAGAAAGAAGATAGCTTTGTATAACCTGGTATCTTTAAGCTTCTTATCTCAGTAAACATAAGGAGACAGAAGAATATAATGAAGACAAAATCTTTAAGGATCAATTAAATACCTCTCTTTGGGAGACAGAAGAATATCATTAAGATGAGGTCTATAATTTGGAAAAGGAGCTTTGCTAATGACAATAATCTTTGAATACTGACGACTGCAAGAAACATAACATATCTCTAAACTCTTGCAAAGAGGGAAAGAAAAAACTCAAATTAATATATTCACTTGGTTATACAATTAGAACATAACTGTGTTATCCCAATCTGGCTGCCAAAACTAAGATATGTTTAAAATTACGCCGATCTTTTCTTTCCCTTGACGCAATTTGTTGGTCTCCTTTGTTCTAAAGAAACATAGTAAGTTTAATTCTCCATTGACCAATTCTATCTAGAGTCGAACCTGCCTAAACAATACCCAACACAGAGAACAAAATCTCAAATTTACCAAGCTTGACAAGTGTTGGAAATTACAACAAAACTTTTTCAGAGATTCTATCCAACTTACCAGTGCTGAGACTGAGAAGTCCCAATATCCTGGTCTGACTCATCACTTGATTTGTAGGCATTGTAATACATCCATAGTTAGATTTTTCTCTCTGAAAATACGGTAAATTAGAGACTCCAAACTCCAATCCAAGCTATAACCATCAAAAATGTTATAAATCACCTTCACGTGTTTCAGTAATTTACCACTTGTAATGTTCACAACATTAACTATAGTTAGCTTTAGTGAAGCTATTTAGACCAAACCTATTTAGCGAGCTAGTACAAGTAAGGTACCCTTTTGAATTTGGGTGTTATTTCCATATTTGTATCGGGAAAAAAAAACCTACAGTTTGAGACTTTAACCTTCCTTTCTCATTTACAAATGAGTTCCAATCTTTGATTTCCTAAGGAGAGTCTTGGTAGTTGAGGAGAAGGAGAATGGAGATAAGCCAAACGTCTGATCAAATAAGGAAATTAGAAGATGCCATGTAAAGGAAGGACTGGAAGAGAGAACTATTTAATAATAAAGAAGAAAGGGAGTCATTGCAGAAGCGGAAGGGATTCTAGAAATTGAAGCGTTTAGATTGTCCAAAATCATCTTGCTCACGCCCCATATCCATGAAATGATTTGCAGCCTAACAAAGTAATATAAGAGAACATGTAAGTGGAAATCACCATATCCAATTCAACATACATACAACAAATTTACCAAAAGAGCATGAATGTGACTTCTCATCTTCTTTCTCAATTCTCAAACAAAAACTTGATGAAGAAAGTTTACAGAGACATGAACAATCCAACAAGGCCATAAGAGCAAAGGAAAACCAACTTCACGTTTACTTCTCGACATGATATTCTATCAAGTTTCAGCATTCAATCCAGAGTGAAATGAATCAAAACAATTTACTCCTATTGATCTTCGTTAAAGTTATGAATTGCAGGAGTGATTTTTTTGCATTCAAACTCCATTGTCTTCATCCAATTCTCAAAATCGTCAATTTCCTATCAAATTCGTGGCACAAAAAATCATACAAATCGATCACGAATAAAAAAAATAAAGTGAAAGAATAGGCTAAAGATCTGGGGGAAACATGGGGAAGGAGGTGGGTTGTAACATAACTATGATATTCGTAATTTGGAGAGCAGAGATGAGCAGTTTTTTTTTGCGAGGAAGATAATGCAAAGAGAATGCTGATGTGTCTTTATTAAAATATGACTTTTTAAATCAATTAAGTTGATTGGGTATTTGAATAATAAATTAAAGCTGATGTGTCAGCTTTAAGAGGTTCCAAAAAACTGAGAGAAACTCACTCTGCCTTATATATATATATATATATATATAATTTTTTCATTTTTTAAATCTTAGCCAGCTTAAATATAGTACATATTATATAATCCATCGAGAATGTGTCAAAATATAATTTGATATTTTAGAAATAATCTAGAATCAGTAGACAAAGTCTGTTTATATACGATGAAAAACATTTTTCTTGGAAACATTTCTAACATATTTCTTCATCTGAAATCGTCTCTTGTAGTATGGCTCTGTTCTTGTTAAAACAGTGCAATCAACGACACAATTATGTAATTAAACTAAAACTTAACGATAGAAAAAATAATAGAGGTAGAACCATCAAATGGATGTAGCAGCCATATTAACCGCAATTTTTCAGCAATCCGTTAACATCCATTAATAGAACTACAACAACACCTTTATTTTTTCTACTATAATTCTATCTGCATCTTGGCGTGGGTGTTTAAATATTTTGTGAAAAATGTAGTTTTGGTAATTATTGTAAAACCGGTTCAAAAGATCATAAATTGGTAGTTTTAGAAGTGGTTGTATATTTTATAAGCTCACAGCCAAGAAAAATAAGACACATTAAATGGTGAGTTGTTAACATTATAAACGTGGACTTATTAATTCATCAACCTTATAAGGTTTTTTGTACAAATTAGGTCGATTACGGGTTTGTTCTTCTATTGAAATGTCAGTCAAGTTATAAGTAAGGATCGACATGAGTGTTTATAGTTGATAAGTATGATTAATCAATTAGGATATAGTCTTGTATAGTATTATTTACTTAGTTGTTGTTTCTAAACTCAAAGTCGGACTCATGAAATCACATTTCAGAGCAATAGCTATCGTGGATGGATTTATTTTTTGAGTGTGAAGTGATCACACTCACACCAAAAGTAAGATATTTAAAATGGGGATTGAAATTACATGTAGAGAGATTGACGGTTCTATAATTATAAATCCATCACAAAGAAACAATAATGTAACAATACTATAATGATTTAAAATAACACGAATAGCGCAATAGCCCAATATAATATGGGCTTTAAAATACTGCAAACGCCCATGAAAGAAGCTTTGGGTGAATTGAATGTGATAATAAGAAATCTAGAAGATGGCTCTTATGTAGTTATACATATAATACAATAAGAATGAATTACTAACATACTGAATTGCAAATTTAAATTTTATTAATTAAAACGACTAATAAGCAATTGGAAGATAGTGTTTGGTTGCAGTAGAAAAGTAACATCCAACCGAGTTAAACAAAAAAAGAGTGTTTTCCAAACTAAATCCACAAATAGCAACAACATCAAACTAAATAAAAACCTTCTGACCCACCATTCTCTAATCTCAACATCACTCTAATCCTAGTCTTCCTCACCATCAATATCTTCCCTACATTGTTAAAAATAAAAATGAATAAGAAATTGAAACAAACTTAACATTAATTTAACTCTATAAATACAAACTTGTGGTCATAGCAACCTTGCTGAGTTTGAAAATTTCTACAACAATCTGCTTAAAATTTAAATTTGATACAGATAGTATTGCTAGCTTGGTTAAACAGCTAGCTAAGGGCCTCGTAGTCTTCACAATAGAAGGATCCACAATGGGATAACCAATAGTGAGTGGATGTTGTGCATTTAGAAGACTGAAAATCATTGCCAAGTGCTGAAGCAAAAATCTCTTCTTCAATTTCCAAGAAAGACCTAAGATGTTACCAAATATGATCCGGTCAAAATTAAATTTGAGATTGTTAATGATCTGATACATAAGTCTACACCATGTGGGTTGCACATATGCCTCGTTGAGCGTTAGATTCCAGTTCTTGTAGATGAACTTATACAACTCTTTATAATCTAGTTGCAGTAGATCTTTTTTACCAAAAATGACATGTTCAACCTAAGGAGAATGACTTTGTTATTTACCATATTTTCACTTATGGGGCTTATAGATGTGAACTTTTTGCTGATATGGCTGATCCATCATTACCTCTTAATCCTAGGAGAGGAATTCTATTTATTTTTGATTCAGTAATTTAATTTTTGTCATCGTAAACTCTTATTATATGTGATGTCATGTATATATGTTCTATATATTTGGATTGTTATGTCTATGTTTATATGTTCTTTATATTTGGGTTGTTCTGTCCATGCCTACATTGTTACAGCATGCTAATCTCATAAAATATATGCCACAATCTAATTTGTGAATTATCAAACTTCGAACAAAAGACATATTGTTTTCTTACTACACAAATTTCCTCCCAACTTCGTGAAAATGTGCTGTCTATATGTGTATGTCCATATTTACATGTGAATGTCTATGTTTATATATGTATCTCATTGTCCATCATGTTTTTTGGTCTATGTACATGTCCATATTCTTATGTATGGTATTATGATGGGTATAAAACACAGTCTGATCTAATCCCAGTTTAGGTCCATCTATAAAAAACCCATGTTTTAAAAGCTCAAAAAAGTCTAGCAGATTTCGGGTTGCCCAGAAAAATCCCATCAGGTTATGGGATACACGTGGGTACTCGAGTTTAGTTGTTTTTACAAAATAATCAGTTTATAAAGTTCTAATAGTAAAATTGTTTATTGTTTAATTTTGAAAGTAAAATTTATCGGTTACCCATTACTAAATGGGTAAACTCATATAAGACTTTAGAGTCATGGGTACCTGGCATGTTTTAAGCCTAGTTTTTTGGGCTTAAAAACCTATATTTTTTTGTTGGTTATGGGTACCCAAAAGGAATAAAACGCATTTTAACATCCATATGTTTATGTCCATCTTTATATCTTCATGTTTTATGTCTATCTAAGACATATTGTTTGTTTACGACACCTATATGTGCATGTCCATGTTTTGATGTATATGTGTATTTCAATGTTTTCATGTATATGTGCATGTGTATATATGTATGTCATTGTCCATCATGTCTTTTGTATTGAGATAAATAGGTTAAGTGTGACTCAATGAAGCTTTACTTGAGCTGCAAGCAAGACTCACACGTAACCAAGTGGAATAAGTTTGTGTGTAACCAGAGACATGGGTTTATTCAAAATAATGTGTGTAGCCAAACACACTCTCTTCTCAGCCTAATCTAACCGTTGGAGGCTAATCAAAGTCACATGTGGGCTTATGGAAAAGGATTCAACCGTTAGGTGCTATCACACTCACCTCGAGATTGAGAAGGACCGAATCTTTCCTCTTATAGAAGAGTCAAGAGATATTTGTTGTGCACATAATATTTTATTCTTTTTATTGTAAGTAAGCCCTATCTAGAGTCACGTGTATATATATGTGCCCATGTAACTCATTTCAAAGTAAGAGAAAAGAAAAAGATTTCTCTTCATAATCTCTCTCGGTTATACAAATCTCTCTTTCCCGAAACTCTCTCAAACTCTCTCAAACTCTTTTCAATCTCTTTAATCAGCAAAATCTCTTTCTTTCTTGAAATCTTATATGGTATCAGAGTCAGGTTCATCCTAGGCTAGTCTTTAATCTCTCTAAGGTCCCAGGATCTTGTCGTTTTTGGAGAAACCTCCATTGTTCTTGAAGCTTTTTCTTTTGTCCGCGGTGTAATAGAGTGTTCTCTCTAACCAAGATGGACAATATGAAGTTTTTGGGTTTCCATGTGACTCTTAAGGGTGCCAACTACCTCTTATGGTCAAGGACGGTCACAAGTGTGTTGAAAAGCCGAGGGCTTTGGGCTCATATTTAAGATGGAGTTCCAAAGAAGGCGGTTTATGTGACCTTGAAGGCAAAGGAAAAGGAAGATGGGGTGAGCACGCCAATTGGAGCTGGTGAAGATGAAGAAAAGTGGAGTCAACATGACCAGATTGCTCTCGTCATCCTCCAAAGCTCACTTGATCCGTCCATCCACGAAGCCTACTCCTATTGTGAGAGTGCTAAGGAGCTATGTGATGCTTTCAAGCGGGTGTACAGAAATTTGTCCAACCTTGGCCGTGTGTATGAGGTCAAGAAGGCGCTCAGCAACCTCAAGAAAGAAGGGATGGAGTTTACTCAATGGTTTGGGAAGTATAGGTCCTATTGGGCTGAACTTGAAATGCTAAGGCCCTCTACGGTGGATCCAATGGTGANAAGCGGCTTAAGCAAGATAAGGTGTTTGGGATGATGTTGAACTTGGATCCATCATATGGAGACCTGATTTGTCATCTCTTGAGCCAATAGAAGCTCCCTAACTTGGATGAAGTTTGCGGGTTTGTCCAAAGAGAAATAGGTTCCCGAAACCTCATTGGTGGAAAGGGAGAGCTTAACTTGGCAAATAAAGCATCTTACCACCATGATGACAAGAAGGTGTTTGTGTGTGAGCATTGTATGCGCAAGGGACACACCAAGGAACGTTGCTGGACTCTTCATCCACACCTCAAGCAAAGCAAATGGGACAAACCAAAAGCTAAGGTAGCAAGCAAAGAAGCCGCAGCTCAAGCAAGCACTACAACCGCTTCTAACCCGGCTGAAGGCAATGCAATGGTGGCGGTTCAAGAGGACTTTGTGAGGAAGGCTGACCTTGAGGAGCTTATAAAATCCATCAATGCTCTCAAGGAGTCCAGTAACTCTTTTCATGTATCCAAAATTTCAAAATCTTTGGTAGTAGATTCGGGTGCAACCCATCACATGATTAGTAACGCTAAGTTTCTCACTAATTTGAAACCGGCACTAGGGTGTGTTAATATAGCTAATGGTAAAAAGTTTCACATTAAAGGAATAGGTGAACTTAGGCTATTTAATAAAGAATCTAAAGCATTCTATATGCCAGAATTTAAATCAAACCTCCTAAGTGTTCATAAGGCCGTTTGTGATTTGAAATGTAAAGCTATTTTTGATCCTAACTCGGTTCAATTTCAGGATATAAAGAGTGGAAGGATCCTTGGAAGTGGAGTTAGCAATGATGGACTATACTTGCTAAAAGATGCCGAGAATAGTACAAATCTATCTTTCAGTTCATGCTTATCTAGTTCGGTTATATCTAGTAGTTTGAGTAATGATGAGTTGTGGCATGCTCGGCTAGGACATCCACATACTCGTGCTTTAAATCTTCTATTGCCTAATGTTGTTTTTAAAACTGATACTTGTGAAGCTTGTACACTTGGAAAACATTGTTAATCGGTGTTTCCAAAGTCTTCAACTATTTATGAGAATTGTTTTGATCTTGTTTATTCCGATGTGTGGTCATCACCTTGTGTTTCTAGAGAAAACCATAAGTATTTTGTTACATTTATCCATGAAAAATCACAATTTACTTGGGTAACCTTAATGCCTAGTAAAAATAAAGTTATGGAAGCTTTTACTAACTTTCAAACTTATGTTTTCAATCAATATAGTGCCAAGATGAAAATCCTAAGGACCGATAATGGAGGAGAATACACAAGTCATGCCTTCAAAACTTTACTTGCAAGACATGGAATTATACACCAAACCACATGTCCATACACTCCTCAACAAAATGAGATGGCGGAGAGGAAGAACCGACACCTCATGGAAGTGGCTAGATCCATGATATTTCACAACAATGTTCCAAAATGTTTTTGGAGTGATGCGGTGGTCTCAGCATTTTATCTAATCAACCGCATTCCAACCAAAGTGCTAAAGGATGCATCTCTTTTTGAGGTATTGACTGAAACCAAACTGTCCATTGATCACTTATGTGTGTTTGGGTGTGTTTGTTATGTCCATGTACCAGGGGAACAAAGAAACAAACTTGAGGCCAAGAGTATCAAAGGAATGTTTATTGGCGACTAAATCACTCAAAAGGGATACAAGTGCTATATACCGGATACAAGAAGGGTCATTGTGTCTAGAGAAGTAAAGTTTATGGAAGGAACCGGGTTCTATGAGAAACAAGAGTGGTCTGACCTTCAAGATCTCTCACATAATGAGCTTGATCGTGCACGGAGTCTAAAGATGATCCTTGCTAAGATGGGAATTGGAACAAAAGACAGATCGCTGACCGGATCACACACACCAACCGGATCGCATATACCGCAACCATCCGGATCACTGGATTCAATCGGATCAAACCAACCATAGCCATCTGAACCACGAGACTCAGTCGGATTGCCTGGACAACCTAATTTACATGAATCATCCGAACCGGCTGGATCACTTGAGTCACCTGTACCAACAAACCTTTAACTCATGACCCGCAATCTATGGTTGAAAAATCCGTTGAACAAATTGATGAAGAAGCAACTGATCCAGAACCAAGTACGAGCATGGAGGTACCAGCCACACAAGGTTTGAAGAGAAGCCAAAGAGTGAGAAAAAATCCCTCAAATTGGGTTAGAACTCGGATCTACTACAACAATGTGGCCGAGGCACATCCAGCTCAAACTATGTGTGATCTAGTGACCTTTCCGGAGGAGCATCAAGCATTCATCACTCAAATTGTACCATAAACTTATGAAGAGGCAAAAGAGCACAAAGTGTGGCATGATGCGGTCGCTAATGAGCATAGTGCTATAGTTCAAAATCACACTTGGCATGAAGTCAAACTACCACTTGGGAAGAAATCCGTGACATCAAGATGGATCTTCACAATCAAGTACAATAGAGATGGTACCATTGAGAGATACAAGTCTAGACTTGTTGCAAGAGGCTCCACCCAAACATATGGGGAAAATTACCATAACACATTTGCTCTAGTTGCCAAACTTCACATGGTACGTGTAGTGTTATCCTTAGCTACTAATCTTGATTGGGATTTGTGGCAGATAGATGTCAAGAATGTATTCTTGCAAGGGGAGCTTGAAGATGAAGTGTATATGCACCCACCACCAGGTTTGGAACAAATAGTACAACCCAGAAATATCTTAAGGTTGAGAAAAGCAATCTATGGACTTAAGCAATCACCAAGGGCTTGATATCACAAGCTAAGCCATACACTCCGGGATCATGGATTCCGGAAGTCCAAAGCTGATCACACACCTTATTTACACTTCAAAGTGTGAATGGTATAGTGGTTCTTCTAGTGTACGTTGATGACATTATCATCACCGGTAATGACAAAGAAGGTATCAAAGGTATCAAAACACATCTCAACTCAATATTTGATATTAAGGATTTGGGTGAGATGAAATATTTCCTTGGGATTGAAATATGCCGGTCTAAGGATGGTCTATTTCTCTCTCAAAGGAAATATACACTTGATCTTTTACGTGAGTGTGATGTAGGTTCTAGGAAAGCCTCCACACCTCTTGAGGATGCCTACAAAGCAACGTGCAAGGGGGGAGAACGATGGTAAGCCATTTGAAAACATGAGTCAATACCGGAAGATGGTGGGAAATTGATATACCTCACAATAACAAGACTGGATATATGCTTTGTGGTCAACCAAGTCCACACATGCAAGTTCCAAAAATGTGTCATTGGGCAATGGTGGATCGAATACTAAGGTATCTTAAAGTTACTCCGGAACAAGGCATATGGATGGGTCGTAATAAGAGCACAACATTTATGGGGTATTGTATGTGGATTGGACTGGTGATAGACAAGACCGCAATTCCACAACCATATATTGCACGTTCCTTGGAGGCAATCTTGTGACTTGGAAGAGCAAAAAACAAAAAGTAGTATCATGTTCAAGTGCGGAGCCAAATATGGAGCAATGGGGAAGCTTACGGATGAACTCATATGGCTTAAGAAATTGCTCAAAGACTTGGAGTAGAGACTCAAGAGCCAATCACAATACATTATGACAACCAAGCTGCCATACACATTGTATCTAACTTGGTGTTTCATGAAAGAACCAAGCATATTGAGGTGGATTATCATAAGGTTTGAGAGAAGGTGGAACAAGGGGTAATTCTACCATGTTACACAAGAAGCTCAGATCAATTGGCCGACATTTTCACCAAGGCAACAAGCATAGAGGCATTTTTGTATTTTGTATTTTTGACTGTTTAATTTTTGTTTGTGAATTCATATCTTCAAAACTTGGGTTAATGGAGATGCCCAAACCGTGACAATGATCCACACTTTTTTTTGGCCTTACTCGGTTTTGTTCCAATTGGGTTTTCCATAAAGGAGTTTTTAATGAGGTGGGGAGTTACAACCTTCAAGCTTGATCCCTAATCAATCATGTTATGGATTCAAGCTTGAGGGGTAGTATTGAGATAAATAGGTTAAGTGTGAGTCAAGGAAGCTTTGCTTGAGCTACAAGCAAGACTCACATGTAACCAATGATGGAATAGGTTTGTGTGTAACCAAAGACATGGATTTATTCAGAATAATTTGTGTAGCCGAACACGCTCTCTTCTCAGCTTATTCCAACTGTTGGAGGTTAGTTAAAGTCACATGTGGGCTTATGGAGAAGGATTCAACTGTTAGGTGCTGTCACCCTCACCTCGGGATTGAGAAGGACCGAATTTTTCCTCTTTTAGAAGAGTCACAAGATATTTGTTTTGCACATAATATTTTATTCTTTTTATTGTAAGTAAGCCCTAGCTAGAGTCACGTGTATATATATGTGCCCATGTAACTCATTTCAAAGTAAAAGAAAATAAAAATCTCTCTCTCTTCATAATCTCTCTCGGTTCTACAACTCTCTCTCTCCTGAAACTCTCTCAAACTCTCTTCAATCTCTTTAATCCGCAAAATCTCTTTCTTTCTTGAAATCTTTTATTTTGGTGTCTGTCCATGCCCATATATGTATGTCTATCTCTATATCTTCATGTTTTATGTATATCTATGACATACTGTTTTTGTACCACAGCATTTCCTCACATATTCGTGAAAATGTGTTGTTTATACATGTACATCCATGTTTGTATGTGTATGTACATGGCTAGATATGTATATCTTTGTCCATCATGTCTTTTGGTCTATATCCAGGCCCGTCTCTATGGGGCGGCAAGGTAGCTATTTGCCAAAAGTCCATAATTCAAAAGGGCCCAACATTTTTGTTTCTTTATTATAAGATATGAAAAAAAAAATTAATAGAGTATAAAGGTCTATCAGAAAAATGTGTAAGAAAAAAGGGTCCATCTGTCAAAAAATATTTAAGAAAAAGACCCATTATAAAATAAAATTTTAAGAAAAAGGCCCAAATTTTTAAAAATCTAATTAATTACTGAAAGAAAAGCTGAAGTCATTGTGTTTCTCTTCCTTGCCTTCACGTTTCACAGTCAAAAAACCAACAAAACATCCTTTCTCTTCAACTGTTGATCTTTTGATAGTACCGATTTTGTTTGATTTAAGGTAAATTTTCTATCAAAATACCAATTGATTTAGTAATTTACATATTGACTGCAAATTTTGATTCTGCTGTTTAGGTTTTATATCTTGTTTTCCATTGTAATTCGTTATAATTGATTTGATAAATAATAATGAACTGGACCGATAATGTTGATGCAAATCAGTTATGCTAAATAAAGTAATCATGAAAATAGATAACAGTATTGCAGGTGACGTGAATGTGATCACGTGAAACAAAAACCAATATTACTTTGTTTTCATTGTTTCTATTATTAATTAAACAAATGTTGTTTACCATCATCTAATGTTTTTTGAATTTATGATGTGGTTTGTGAATACAGTGAACACTAATTGTCGAGAGCAAAGGTTTAGGTGTTATTTTCAAATTGTGTCTCTTACATTCATTACAAAGTGAAATTGTTCCATTTTTATTCAATTAGGGTGTTGTGTGGGAATGACAAAAGAAAGAGAAAAAAAGAACAAGAACAATTTTTAGAATCTCAAAGAGGATCTATGGATAAGTTTATTAAACAAAAAACTTCAGTTAGTAAGAGTCCAAATCCTAGTGGAGAACCTAGTTTGAATCCTCATGATCATTCAAGTGAAAAAATAGATGATACCGTCAATGAGACTCATGAGAATGTGTCAAATCTACCTAATATAGGAAGCTTGAATGTTGATGAACAAATTTCTCCTTTTGATATCTATGATCCTAGTAATTGGAATCATCTTGACAATAAAACAAGAGATTTTTTTATTGAAAAGGGACCAAAAAGAGAGATGAATTTTGTTTTTCTTGTTGATGATGAAACTAAAAGACACTTTGCATATAGGTATTATGTTAGAAAACTGTGTAATGGGAAAACTAATGATAGAAAGTGGTTGGTTTATTCAAAGCATGAGGATAAGGTGTATTGTTTTTGCTGTAAGTTGTTTCAGTCTCATGGTCACTTAAGTTTATTAGCAACAGAAGGTTTAAGAGATTGGAAACATATTGTGAAGAGACTAGAAGATCATGAGAAAAATGATCAGCATATGGTTAATATGGGAACTTGGAATGACGTAAAAGTTAGATTTCAAAGTAATCTAACTATTGATAAAGAGTTTTAGAAAGAAGTTGCAATATAAAAGGAACGTTGGAGAGAAGTTTTATATAGAATAATTTCTGTTGTGAAATGTCTTTCAAAAAGACATTTGGCATTTCGAGGTTCCAATGAAAAATTGTATCAAGATAGTAATGATAATTTTTTGGGAATGATTGAGATGATCGCTGAATTTGATGTGGTTATGCAGGATCATATAAGACACATCCAAACTCAAAAGATACATCATCACTATCTTTGTCATAATATTCAGAATGAGCTAATTTCTCTTCTCGCTTATAAAGTTAGACATTCTATCATATATATTATTAAAGAGGCAAAATACTTTTCTATTATCCTTGATTGTACACCTGATGTGAGTCATCAAGAACAAATGACTATAATAGTACGTTGTGTGAATGTGTCAAGTGAAAAAATAAGAATAGAAGAGTACTTTTTAGAGTTTCTAAAGGTAAATGATACATCAGGACTAGGTCTCTTTAAGGAATTACAAAATTCTTTTAAGTGTCTTGATCTTGGTATTGAGAATGTTAGGGGACAAGGTTATGATAATGGTTCTAATATGAAAGGAAAGCATCAAGGAGTTCAAAAGCGATTGTTAGAAATTAATCCGAAAGCATTATATATGCCATGTGCTTGTCATAGCTTGAATCTTGTTGTTAGTGATATGGCACATTCTTGCACAAAAGCTGTATCTTTTTTGGGGGTTGTGTAACACATAGATACTTTATTTTTGGGATCTACCAAAAGACAGAATATTTTACTTAAGCATGTTCCATGCTTTACGGTAAAAAATCTGTCTAATACTCAATGGGAGAGTCGAATCAAAATTTTCACGGCTATGAGGTTTCAAGCTCCACATATAAGGTCAGCTTTATTAGAAATATATGCTTTGTGTGATGATGCTATATCAAAGAGTGAATCTGAAAATTTGGTTGATGCACTTGAAAATTTTGAATTGTTACTTGGTATGGTTATTTGGCATGACATTTTTTTTCTATTAACTTGGTAAGTAAGAAGTTACACGCTAAGTCTATGTGTATTGACAATGCAATGAAGCAAGTAGAAGGTGTCATGTCATTCTTTGAGAAATATAGAAATGATGGATTTAGCTCAAGTATGAACATAGCTAAAAGTCTTGCTGATGATATGGATGTTGATGCTGTATTTCTAAGTACATGTCGAAGATTTAGAAAAAAACAGTTTGATGAAACCAATCATGATGAAGTTATTCAAACACCTGAGGATTCTTTATAACTCATTATTTTTTGGTTGTTGTGGATATAGCAATTGCTTCCTTGAGAAGTAGATTTAAGCAAATGAAAACATTTGATACTGTTTTTGGATTCTTATACAATTCTGTAAAGTTAAAAGTTGATGCTATTGAATTAAGAGAGCGTTGCACTAATTTTCATAATACATTTTCTCATGGTGGTTCATATGATGTTGATTTGGATAAGCTTTTTTCTGAATTAAAAGTATTGCAGGTGACTTTACCCGATGAAGAAATGACATCTATTGAAGTTTTTGAGTTTATAAAGAACATCAGTTGTTATGCCAATGTTGCTATTGCTTATCGAATTTTACTTACCACTCCCGTGACAGTAGCATCAACAGAAATGAGTTTTTCTAAGTTAAAGTTGCTAAAAAATTATTTGAGTTCATCAATGTCTCAACAAAGGTTGAACGGTTTAGCAATTTTATGCATTGAAAAAGATGTTTTAGGAAGTGTGGATTTTGAAACAACTATTGATGATTTTGCAACAACAAAGGCTAGGAAAAAACGTTTTTTATGTGATTTTTTTTGTAAAATAATTGATACTTCTTTTTATTCATTTTGTTTCAGATCTAGTGAACTTTTCAATGAAGTGAAGTTGGAGAAAGCACTGAAACTCTAAATCAAAAATATTTCTTCTCCTACAAGCAACTTATTTTTCATTATAAAGAAATAGTAGTAATTTAATTTTTTTTGCTATATTTGATATTTAAGTTTTGTCATTTTTTATATAATATAAATAAAGGGTCATTTTTATAGTTTGCCTAGGGTAGCTAAATAAGTTAAGACGGGGTTGTCTATATCCATGTTATATATTTATGTCTATCTCTATATCTTCATGTTTTATGTCTATCTGTGACACAAATTTGATATGTTTGACTTTCTTCCAAAAAAAATTAATGTGACCATTTCTATATCAGATATCACACACACACACACTGTTCTAGAGACAAAATCATCAACGTCTACGCCACTAAGACCACTACAAGTGGCAGATCACAGAAGAAAAAAACTTAATGGCTTTTTTCACAATTTTAAAGATTATTGTGGCAATTTTGACAATATTCCCATAATAGAATCATCCATTTCTCAATATCGATATCCTATGTATTATGAAAGAATTACTGAAATAGTTCAATATCATGGTCTAATTATTAGAATAGTTTTTTGTCATCCTATAAAAAGGTGAAAGTGTGGAAATGTACATATTTTTCTTGAATGTTTGTTTTATTACTATCATGCCATTCCGATTTAATTTTTTTTCTGGTTTTCGTTTTTATTACGAAAATGCCATTATAAAATAAAATTAAAAAATTTAAAAAAATTAAAAAAAAATAAAAAATCCGAAAAATAAAATTTTAAAAATTCGAAAAGTTTTAAAAATTCGAAAAATTTGAAAAAAATTCGAAAAAAATTTAAAATTCGAAAAATTATAAAAATTTAAAAAATAAAAAAATAATAATAATGCTTTTCATAAAAAAAAATTATACATAACAAAAAAATTCGAAAATTTTTAAAAATTCAAAAACTTAAAAACCTAAAACTAAAAACTCTAAAACAAAAAAAAACCTCTAAACCTAAAATTACTATTCTTCTCCTCCTTTTGCTGCCGCACATACTCTTCTTCTCCTCTTTCCGTCGCTGCAGATCCGCCGTCACTCTCTCGCCACGCATCCGCTGTCGCTCTCCATCCGCCGCCGTCGCCGTAGGGTTCAGATTTCTCAGATTTTTTCCCAAATTTCTCAGATTTTTCTCAGATTTTGTTTTTGTTTTCGTTTTTCTTCTTCCGCCGTTGTTCTTCTGCCTTTTTTGTTTTTGCTTTCGTTGTTTCTCTCAGATTTCATTTTCGTCGTTGTTCTTCCGCTGCGGGTTTGATTCTGTTGTGTTTTGGTAATTTTTAGTTTGCTTTGTTGTAGGTTTAAGTTCATGTATTGTAGGTTTATAATATCAATACTGTAGGTTTTAGTGTGCTGTAGGTTTTTATTGTAGGTTTTGGTAATTTTAAGATTGTTTTGTTGTAGGTTTATGGAATTGTGTTTGTAGGTTTTTGACATAGTGTTGTAGGTTTCTGACATAGTGTTGTAGGTTTTTGACATAGTGTTTTAGATTTACAGAATAGTTTTTGTAGAGTTTTTGAAATGATGATAACTCATTTTATTTTGTGTTGCAGATCAATGGCAGAAAAGAAGATGTATCCTGAGAGATTGTTCCCTGCAGAACCATGAGATTGCTCCCATGAGATTTATCCTACCATTTTCACCCCTCCATTCTCCATAAATTAATTGAAGTTTATACATCTCAAGACAAAAAACACAAGCTCAAAGGGGTTTAAGTTGAATGAAGATGAAAAAATGGAGTTTCCATTGTGGTTGTGTTGCGGAAGAAGAAGATAGATCTGTTTTAATTGTGGGGTAAAATGGTATTTTCATGTTCTAGGACATACATATGAAAAACATACAACAAAGCAACTGAAAAACTTACAACACATAATCACAAAACCTACAGCAAATGATAATTAAACCTACAACAAAGACCGAACCCAGGAAAAAAAGGCTTATAACCAAGAACACAAAAACCTACAACAAAAAATCAATTAAACATCATTTAAACCTACAACTAAGAACTGATAAACCTACAACAAAGAACCAATAAAACCCGCAACAAAAGAACACTAACTCAAGAAATAAGACATATCCATCCCACAAAACGTACAACAAATGATCCATAAACCTACAACAAAGACCTAAGTAAAACCTGCAACAAAGAACCTATTAAACCTACAACAAAGAACCTATTAAACCTACAACAAAGAAAACTAAGTCGACAAATAAGACATATACATCAATAACTGATCTGTGAACCTACAACAAATAACTCATTAAACCTACTACAACAAAGAACCAATTAAACCTACAACAAAGAACCTATTAAACCTACGACAAAGAACATATCAAATCTAAAACAATAAGACATATCCATCCCACAAAACTTAAAACAACTGATAAGTAAACCTACAACAAAGACCTCACTAAAACCTACAACAAAGAACCTATTAAACCTACAACATTGAAACTATAAACCTACAAAAAAAGAAAACTGAGTCGACAAATAAGACATATCCATCCCACAAAACCTATAACAACTGATCAGTAAACCTACAACAAAGACCTTAGTAAAACCTGCAACAAAGAACCTATTAAACCTAACAAAAAACCTATTAAACCTACAACAAAGAAAACTAAGTCGACAAATAAGACATATACATCAACAACTAATCAGTGAACCTACAACAAATACCTCAGTGAACCTACAACAAAGAACCAATTAAACCTACAACAAAAAACCTATTAAACCTACAACAAAGAACCTTTTAAGCTTACAACAATAAGACATATCCATCCCACAAAACCTAAAACAACTGATAAGTAAACCTACAACAAAGACCTCACTAAAACCTACAACAAAGAACCTATTAAACCTACAATATTGAAACTATAAACCTACAACAAAAGAAAACTGAGTCGACAAATAAGACATATCCATTCCACAAAACCTACAACAACTGATAAGTAAACCTACAACATATACCTCAGTAAAACCTACAACAACTAACTAATAAACCTACAACAAAGTACCTATTAAACCTACAACAAAAGAAAACTAAGTCAAAAATAAGACATATCCATACCACAAAACCTACAACAATCGAACACTAAACCTACAACAAATATCTCAATAAAGCCTACGACAAAACATTAATAAACCTACAACAAATGAAACTGAAAACCTACAACACATGGCCAAAAACCTACAACACTAGGACAATTTTTCGCGTTTTTTCTCTCTGCTGACGTGGAATTATTCATTAATGGCAGTTTCGTATTTTTTTTTCCAAAGCGAACAAGGGTAAAACGGGATAGAAAATACCAAAAAGAGTAGAATTGTAATTAAAATTGTTTTGAACTATTGTGGTTAATATAAGATGACAAAAGACTATTTTAGTAATTCACCCATGTATTATTTGGGGTAGAAAATATTATGAAGGACAAAATATTTAGGAAATATATATCTCATTATTGAATTAGGTTTTTGAAATATTATACACATTTTTAGAATCATTTTACGTTTTCATTTCTAAATATATTTTTAAATAAAATTTAGAAGAATCAAGGAAATTTTTAGGGATTACGTCTACATTTTTGGTTAAGATTGCTTTATTAGTAATTTATATTGTAGTTTTTTCTTAAAAAATCATTTCTGAAATAAAATAAAAACAAATTAAAGTTCCTTAAATATGCTGGTTAGTTTTCATTTTTTATTTTAAATTATTATCAGTTGGAATTTATATTTAAAATTTTATTGGGGAAAAAAAGAAGTGAAATACAGATGTAATATAAAAATGCAAATTAAAATATTTCCTTTCCTAGGAATTTCATCATAAAACAAATACACAAAAATGCAAGTGGCCTTTAGTCTAGTGGTTGGTGGTAAGTCTACTAAAGACAGGCGCACATGCACCAAGGATCGAGTCCCATCACCTACGAGATTTATGTAGGAATTTGGCTAATAGATCGGCCTTTGTGACCCATATTTGTATTGCCGTTGACAAAAAAAAAAATAACAAATACACAAAACTAAGTGTAATGGGCCAGATTTTATAACATAAACAATACTATATTTAAATCATCTTTTCTTATTAAATTAGGCTCAAACTAACTTAAATAAACGGTCCAAACTAACTAAAAAATACGATAAGACAATGTAACTAAAAACCATTTCAGTTGGTCGGTTATGTTGGTCGAAACCCACCTCAGATTTATCGTTTGAATTGGCTGAACAAAAAAAAACATCTTCATTCGTCGTCTAACCCTAAAACTGGCACTTACACAACGACGCTAGATCTATGTCTACTATTCTTCGTGAAAGATCGCAGACACTTTCTTTACTTCTCACCTTCATGATTTTTAGGATATGTTCTTCTCGAGAATTTTGAAATGAGATTTTGATTATTAACATATTTTCATTTGACTTTTTTATTCTATGGTTTCACGATCGATGTTTTTCTATAGATTTAATGAGAGATTGAAAATTTTGAAATATGAAATAAATGATGGACTGAAAGATGTAAGTCACTAAGGTGAAGAACCAAACATTTCGCTCTCATATGTTTCTATCTCGCATCTTTGCTTAAATGATTTGAGTTACTTTATAGTCATTTACTTTCTCGTAAGTGAACTATGAATTATAGATTGGTAGCTTTGATTGACAATTGAGTAACGTTTAAATTGTTTTTGATTTACAATTGAGTAACCTTAATATTTTTATCTGAACTGATATTAACAATACATGTGCTCAACCATCATTTTCATTTTCACAGTCTTCTTTTTGTGTAGAAGAATAATACTCAATCTCATCTTCATAATCATCTGACTCTTCAATCCGCATTTACAATGTAGTGAATTAAGTTCTTTAAACCCATTCATCTGCATACTAAATAAGAAAAAATCAATGTAATGTCTGTTAAAAAACTTATTTTTTTCATACTTCTTTTGAGAACTTCATATTCAGAGTCATTTGATCTTTGGGCTGAGTCTATATTATAATCATTTAGTTGAGAATCCAATTTCATATTGAACAAAGGGATTACATATTATCATCCAATTTTTTTTGCATATAGAATAGCAGTATAACATACCTTAACAGAGTAATCTTTCTCAATTATACAAACTTTTGAAGGAAATATGTAACTAATATGAGTATTGTCCCTTGCAGGATGGCTTTACGTGAAGTGGATAATAGGCTCTTACTCCAGTTTAGTGAAAAAACAAATGCAGTAAGTAATTTCTTTTATTTGGCTATCTATATCGAAGTGAATAATATGGGAACGTGGTAGTTTCTACATGGAATTTTTTTTGTTTAAAAATTGAACGTCTGACAAAGATTTTTAAATATAAAGTTTTTTTAAGATTAACATTTCTTTAATTCTATGTACATATATAAAATATTCATAAATAGTATGAGTAATATCCTTTCAGGTTAGCTTTTTGTGAAGTGAAGATAAATGTGTTGTTCCAACAGCTAAGTAACGAAAATGGTAAAAAACACTTAATGTGTAAGTTTACTTAGAGCATCTCCAACCACTTCTACTTTGATTCTAAATGCTATTTTAGAGTAATTTTACTCCAACCCACCTCTATTTTTACTCTAAAATAGAGGAATGCTATTTTTTCCTCTATATTTAGGGGAGTGCAATGTTTTTTTCTATTTTAGAGGTGACCTTTTTAGAGTAAAAATAGAATATACTTAGGATATTCATTTTTATAGTAAGGAATAGAAGAATACATTGGAGTAAAACACACTACTATAAAATTCCTCTATTTAGAGTAAAAAAATAGAGGAATACATTGGATATAGTCTGAATATTTATCTGTTTTACGTAAATATATATAGTCATTTTATTGCTCTAATCTATTTTTATATTTATAATTTTTTCAGGAACAAATGTATATTATAAACAATGGTTATCAACATTAAAAGATGGAAAGCTACTGCTTCTCGACTTCAAAGAACATATAAGTTTACACATACTCTAAACTCTTATATTTAACAAAAATTGTAGGAAAAAGTTAAGAGATAGGTAGTACACAACTAATGTACTTAATTAAAAAGTTCTCTACTTTTGGTTTTAGAGGACATTGGTGTAACGGAGACAGCGTCATTAAAAAAACTGCATCATATATATAAATAAAATAATTTAGATAAAAACATAATAGGTAATTTCCTTAAAGATGCTTAAAAGAATTGAATTCTCGAATGCTTTGATATGTTATAACAATGGAGGCATCAAAAGCATATAGATGCTTAATTTTTCTTTCAGAACAATAAAAAAGATTTAACTCAATAGAATTAACAAAAAAAACATTTAAGTAAGTTCATAGAATTAACAAATAAATTAAAGATTATAGTTAATATCATCATAAATTTACATTTCCGCACATATATCTTAGAAAAGAATACACGTTTTCATTGTTTGTGTTTTGACACACCTCATTAATTTAGATTGCATATTTACCCAATAAGTTACAGTTCACATGGTTTTTACTACATAAAAGATTAAACAGGCTTTAGGTAAATTATTTAATAAAACACAACATTTTTTGGCAATTAGTTAATACTTACCGATTACCTGTCATCACAAAATCAATCTTCTTTGTTTATTTCTCGTGAACATCCAAGAATAATATATCTCCAATAGTAACCATTTGACCTAGAATGTCTAATGCAGAACAAATCAATACTTTATGTTTTTCCTATACTGAAGAATTAAAAGGTTGTTTCAAAAAAGATAGATTACCAATAAAAAATTTTGTATTCAGACCACCAGAAAGAACGAGATCATATCTAGATATGCTAATAAATGAATCCTTGGTTGGAGTCTCTTAATTGATTAAAGTGGTCATATAAGTGGAACCGATCTTGTAAGAAAAATCTGATGCTTTGTATTGTCCATAGTCTTTGTTCAAAAAAAAAGTTTTGATTATCTTCCACTGATCTTCAAGATGTTGGAAAACTTATCACTTCATATTTTCTAACAACCGCTCCTATTTTAGTTCCTTAGCAAATAAGACAAAATATTTTACATTATAATCTTCAGATACATAAAGAATTTGTTTAAAATTTAGCAATCAACTAATTTTATGTACTTATAGATTCATCATAAAGGAGATGTTGGACGGATTCGTTATTGGCTAGAAAGTGTTTTCTCTAGCAATTTAGAATATTTCCTTTTACTGCCCAAGATGTTTTGAAGTTGCTTATTCCTGAAAAAGGTACATGACTATTTCCCTCATTTTGAATGGATTTCATAGATACATTATGAAATAGAAATGATTGTAAAAAAACTTGCCCACTAACTTAAAAATGAATTGTAGAGAGAAATAAGAAAGAACAGACCAAGAGAAGAAATATTAAGATAGTAGAAATGATGAAGAAATGATCATAGTAAGTTTAAATCTCCATTGACCAATGTTATCTAGAGTCAAACCTGCCTAAACAATAACCGAAAAAGAGAATAAAATCTCAAATTTACCAAGCTTGACAAGTCTTGGAAATAACAAGAAAACTTTTCCAGATATTTTATCCAACGTACCAGTGCTGAGACTGAGAAGCCCCAATATCCCGATCTGACTCATCACTTGATTTGTAGTCATTGTAAGCTATATGTCCATAACTAGAGTTTTGCCTCTGAAAATACGGTATATTACTAGGAAATCCAATCCAAGCTATAACCATCAAAAATGTTATAAATCACCGTCACATGTTTCATTAATTTGCCACTTGTAAAGTTCACAACATTAACTACAGTTAGCTATAGTAAAGCTATTTAGACCGAACCAATTAGCGAGCTAGTACAAGTAAGGTACCCTTTTGACTTTGGGTGTTATTTCCAAATTTGTATTGGGTAAAAAGAACCTAAAGTTTAAGAGTTTAACCTTCATTTCCTTTTTACAAATGATTTCAATCTTCGATTTCCAAAGGAGAGTCTCGGGTATTTGAGGAGAAGGGGAATGGAGATAAGTCAGACGTCTGACCTAATAAGAAACTTAGAAGATGCCATGTAAAAGATGGAGTGGAAGAGAGAACTATTGAATAATAAAGATAGAGAAGAAAGGGAAGCCCTTGTAGAAGCGGAAGGGGTTCTAGAACTAGAAGCATTTAGTTTGGCCAAAATCACCTTGCTCCCATCCAATATCCATGAAATGATTTGAAGCCTAACAAAGAAATATAAGAGAACTGGTAAGTTGAAATCACCATATCTAATTCAGCAGACACCAAACAAATTTATCAAAAGAGCATGAACGTGACTTCTCATCTTCTTTCTCATTTCTCAAACACAAACTTGATGAAGAAAGGAATTACTTTTACAGAGACATGAACAAACCCATCTAGGCTATAAAAGCAAAGGAAAACCAATTTTAGTTTACTTCTCGACATGATATTTTATTAAGTTTCAGCATTCAATCCAAAGTGAAATGAATCAAAACAATTTACTCCTATTGATCTTCGTGAATATTATGAATTGCAGCAATGATTTTTTGCATTCAAACTCCATTATCTTCATCCAATTCTCAAAGTCGTCAATTTCCTATCAAATTCGTGGGACAAAAAATCAGACAAATCGATCACGAACAAACAAATAAAGAGAAAGAAGAGACTATAGGTCAGAGGAAAACATGAAGAAGGAGGTGGGTTGTTACATAACTATGAGATTCGTAATCTGGGGAGTAGAAGATGAGCAGGTTTTTTTTTGTGCGAGAAAGATGATGCAAAGAGTATGCAAATGTTTCTTTATAAAGTCTGAATTTTTTAACCATTGAAGTTGAATGGGTCTTCAAATAAGAAATTGAAGCTGATGTGTCTGATCTAAAAGGCTCCAAAAAGTTAATGTGTCAGTTGGAGAAAAACTCACTCTGCTTTAATATATATAAATTTTTTGTTTTCAAATCTCAGCCAGCTTACCTCATAGTACATATTATATAATCCAACGAGAATGTGTCAAAATATAATTCGATAAATTTTTGATAATTAATAATTGGTAGACAAAATCTGTTAAAATACGTTCAAAAACATTTTTCTTGGAGACATCCAAAATCGTCTCTTTTAGTATGGCTCTGTTCTTGTTAAAACACTCCAGTCAACGACACAATAATGTAATCAAATTGAACTTAACAAAATGAAAAATAATATAGGCAAAAACATCAAATGGTTGTACCAACCATATTAACCGCAATTTTTTCAGCAATTTGATAACATCCATTAATAGAATCACAACAACACCTTTATTTTTTCTACTAGAATTCTATCCGCGTCTTGGGTGGGTGTTTAAATACTTTGTGAAAAGCTAAGTTTTGGTAATTATTGTTAGACCAGTTACAATGATCACATATGGGTGGTTTCCAAAGTGATTGTATATTTTATAAGCTGACAGACAAGAAAAATAAAACACTTTAAATGGTGAGTTGTTAATGTTATAAATGTGGACTTACTAATCCATCAACTTGATATGATTTTGTGTACAAATTAGGTGGATTATGGGTTTGTTGTTCTATTAAAATGTCATTCAAGTTATAAGAAAGGATGGATATGAGTTCTTGTAGTTGATAAATATGATTAGTCAATTAGGATATGGTCATCTAAAGTATTATTTACTCATTATCTTGTTGTAGTTGTTGTTTCTAAACTCAAAGACGGATTCATAAAGTCTCGTTTTAGAGTAATAGCTATTGTGGATGGATTTATTTTTTGAGTGTGAAGTGATCACACTCGCATCAAAGTAAGATATTAACAATGGGGATTGAAATTACATGTAGATAGGTTGACGGTTTTGTAATCATAAATCCATCGCAAAATAATAATAATGTAACGATACTATAATGATATGAAATAACATGAATAGCCCAATAGTCCAATATAATATGGGCTCCAAACACTGAAAACGCCCATGAAAGAAACTTTGGGTGAATCGAATATGATAATAAGAAATTTAGAAGATGGCTCTCATGTAACTATACATACTTCACGATAAGAATGAATTATTAACACACCAAATTGAAAATTTAAAATCATTAATTAAAAAAATAATAACCAATTGGAAGAAAATGTTTGGTTGCAGTTAAAAAGTAACATCCAACCAAATTAAACCAAAAAAGAGCGTTTTGCAAACTAAATCCACAAATAGCAACAACATAAAACCAAATAAAAATCTTCTGATCCACCATTCTCCAATCTCAACATCACTCTAATCCTAGGCTTCCTCACCATCAATGTCTTCCCCACTTTGTTAAAAATAAAATGAATAAGAAACTGAAACAAACTTAACATTAGTTTAAATCAATAGATACAAACTTGTGACCATAACATCCTTGCAGAGTTTGAAAATCTCTACAACAGTCTGCTTGTAATTTAAGGGCTTCGTAGTCTTCACAACATGAGGATCCACAACGGGATAACAACCAGCGAGTGGATGTTTTGTATTTACAAGACTGAAGATCATTGTTGAGTGCAAAGCGAAAATTTATTCTTCAATTTCTAAGAAAGACCAAAGATGTTACCAAAAATGATTCGGCCCACAATAAATTTGAGATTGTGAATTATCTGATATATAAGTCTACACCTCGTGGGTTGCACATAAGCCTCATTGAGCGTTGGATTCTAGTTCTTGCAGATGAACTTATACAACTCTTTCTAATCTTCGGAAAAATCATGTGATATCTTAATATCTTTCAACAAGTTTTTTGCTTTATCAGATAAAAACAAATCCAAATCTCATTCTTACTTGTTACCCAATGAATATTTTCTTCAAGTTTGAAATTCAAAGTAAGGTCTATTCGCTGAATTTAAACTATAAAATTTATTGGATATGGTCCACACACAACATTAAAACATGAAAAACAAGTTCCACCAAGGATTATAAATATCAAAATAAAACACAATGGTAATTTGCTTATACCGTTGGTTTATATTTATTCTAATTCAAAATATAAAAAAATTCTTTCTTTTTTTGAGTTAATGTATCAAATTAATATTGTTGTTTTGGTTTATGGTACTGAAAATAGCAGAAGGAGATGTGTCAAGCAAATTTGTTCGTTTGTGAAAAATGTTAATAATATCAATCAAATTTCAGGGTAATTTTGATAAAATTTAATCCGAACCCTTTTGATCTATTTTGTGAATTTTTGAATTTTAATTTGCCCCTTTGATCTATTTTGTGAATTTCTAGAATTTGTAATTCATCCTTATTAATTTCTAGAATCTGTATATATACACAAATTTCAAATCTTTGTGTTTTTCTTCTGTTGAAGACTTGGATAAAGTTATAATGCTTTAAGGGGTTTACTGGGAACCAAATTGTCATGTGATGATGACCTGCAATTAACCGGTTATTTCGTGGGAGTAACCCAATCGCAAGATGGCATGTGGACTGCTGATACCAGAAGCAAGATAATTTTTACCGACTCGGAAACCCGAAGTCAATTTTCCAAGTCTAGGGGGGACAATTGTTGGAGGTGGATTCGAGATCTTACTTTGGTCTACAATAACAGTTAATGAACAAAATCTCTCAAGTCCCAAACTTGGCAATTCGGGCAGGAACCATCTTGGCATTTTAGTATCGTGTCGGAGGAATGTCTTCTTGACAACTTGTCAAAATGGTAGAAACTTGGACAACACATCATCAAAAGAAAAATAGAAATTTTTATGTTCCACATAAGGAAAAGTTTTAAAAATCTTGTAAGAATCTTTAGAATGTAAACAGAAACGTAATCTTTCCTGTTTCAAAGGGATTGTAACCGTTTCCATGCTTTACAAATAGAGGTGGAGACCTTTGAAAAAGGGATCAAATTTTAGGCATTAAACCTGAGCAATAATATCAAACTCGGTGTCTTTGCATTATTCATTCTCTCTGTTCTTCGAATTAATCATAATCTTTATCATATCTCCCTCTTTAATCTTAAAGTCAGATTTAGTATTATTTGTGCAAAATCCAGCTCGAACAAGTTGTTCTACCTCTATGATTTTCTTAGTAAGAGTTAACATAATTGATTGATTTCAATATGTAGTTTCTGATATGATATTGGCAAGATGAGACAATCATAAATGCCAGCAAGGATATATGCTCATTGATTGAAGCGTATCTGCTCAGGCAAGAGGTGAAATACGGTGAAATACTTTCAAAATATACTCAGCTCAATTTCAAATCACCTCGAAAAAGAATCAATTCAATCAGAGTTCAAATGATGGAGATATTTAGTTTACAAATCAGGAGATTTCCGGATTGGCGAGTTCCGACTAGCGTGCATTGAATGACGACTTCCGACCTGACCACAATGAGTCACCAACCTTGAGTCACCAATATTTAATACAATGAGTCAAAGGTCTTCCGCAGCCTTTGTGTGACTAAACGATCCACCAACCATGCCATCGAGTCCTCACGGTTTCTTTGAAGCAAGGCATATCCTCTTCTCAACTCTAGAATGCCAATCCTTGAGAGATTCTCATCATTTGAGAATAATAATATTTAGAGAGCAACCTCAATTCAGAATAATAAGTTTAATTTTGAGTTTTTGGAACCTATGGTGTGGAATATCCATAAACGTTTGTTGGTGTGTCATATCCAACAAACAAACCTTAGTTTTTTTGGTGCGTAATATCCTTAGAAATTGAGTCAGGAATATCAAGGGCTTTCCTTATCCCTTGTGCGAATCTTCGATCCATGAAATATCAAAGGTATTCTGCAGCCTCTGTGCGACCAAACAATCCACAACCTTGCCATCGAGTCCTCACTGTTTCTTTGAAGTAAGTCATATCCTCTTCTCAACTCTAGAACACTAATCCTTGGGAGATTCTCATCATTTGGTATTAGAGCTACATTCTAGCAGTTGAGTATTCGATCTCTTCCATTTCTACTCTTTTCATTTCTTCGATTCACCTTCTCATCTCTTCACCTTCTTTTCTCTTCTAAAAAAACAAAAAGAAAATGAAAACGTTAAAAATTGAAAAATAAGACTGAAGGATCTCAAAGAATAAGTTGCTTTGGATTTGAGGGCAAATCCTTTGAAGTGGGTGGGGATGATATGATATTGGCAAAATGAGATAATCATAAAGGTCATCAAGGATATATTCATTGATTGAAGTATATCTGCTCAGTCAAGAGGCTAAATCCGGTGAAACTACTTGTAAAATATGCTTAGCTCAATTTCAAATCACCTCAAAAAAAATCAATGTAATCTGAGTTGAGATGATGGAGATATTTAATTTACAAATCAAGAGATTTCTGGATTTCCGAGTTCCGACCAGCGTGCATTGAATGACGACTTCCAACCAGACCACAATGATTCAAGCTACAAACAACTTGTTCTAGAATCCTGGTCCATCATAGAAGTCCATGGAGTTTTATTGAGTCTAAAATAATTGAAGTAAGATTCATTTTCATCGAGAGCAACTTCAGCATTTAATTCTGTCAATTTCTCTCTCTTACATGCACAATAGAGATTGTTTTCAATTTTCTAGACGTTCTGCATGTTGAGCACTAAATATGAACATTTTTCTTTGTAATCTCTCTATTTATGGAGAGAAACCTCACTTGAGAATAATAAGTTTGATTTTGAATTTTTGGAACATATGATGTATAATATCCATAGTCGTTTGTTGGTGTGTCATATCCAACAAACAAACCTTAGTTTCTTTGGTGCGTAATATCCTTAGAAATCGAGTTGGGAATATCAAAGGCCTTCCGCATCCCTTGTGTGACCCTTCGATCCATGGAATATCAAAAGTCTTCCGCAGCCTTTGTGCGACCAAACGATCCACCACCTTGCCATCGAGTCCTCACGGTTTCTTTGAAGCAAGGTCTATCCTCTTCTCAACTCTATAACGCCAATCCTTAGGAAATGCTCATCATTTGAGAATAATAATCTTTAGAGAGCAACCTCACTTGAGAATAATAAGTTTTATTTTGAGTTTTTGGAACCTATTGTGTGTAATATCCATAGTCGTTTGTTGGTGTGTCATATCCAACAAACAAACATCGGTTTCTTTCGTGCGTAATATCCTTAGAATTTGAGTCGGGAATATCAAGGGCCTTCCACATCCCTTGTGCGACCCTTTGATCCATAGAATATCAAAGGTCTTCTGCAGCTTTTTGTGACCAAACGATCTACCAACTTTGCCATCAAGTTCTCACGTTTCTTTGAAGCAAGGCCTATTTTCTTCTCAACCTGAGAATTAATATCAAACTCGGCATCTTGGCATTATTCATTCTCTCTGTTATTTGAATTAATCATAATCTTTGCCTCTCTCCTTCTTTAATCTTAGAGTCAGATTTAGAATTATGATGTATTGTAGGTATGTATGATGTATTTTAGGTATTTTAGGTATGATAATTTGTTTATATGACTGAATTATGATGTATTGTAGGTATGTTGAATCTACATCTAATATAATTTAATACAATGTATTCTAGGATATTACTTAATCGTATTAAAATATGTACGGTAGGATACTAAAGACTTATTATGGTGTCTTATTGATTTTAAAAAATGCTTACGGGTATTGACTGACTAAAATATATTTTAAGTATAGTATTGATTATTATACTATTATTTAGCTATTATTTTGTCAAGATGTTGGAATTATTAATATAAAATCCATCTAAAAAATCCACAGTATGGTTATAAAATCAATCAGATTTTTAATAAATTCCTATGCATTGTTGGTTCGAAATAATAAATATAAATGTACTTATATATATATATATATATTATAGATTTTGATTTAATAATTGGAAATCGAGCTATATAGTATTTTTAGTATTAAAAAAACAAATAATATTTTGATTAGGCCGAGATACATGTAATCTTTTTTATTCTATCTATAATACATTTATTATAATAACATAATTTAGATATAGTATTGAATATAATTTATAAATTTTGAATTCTATTTTGAAATAAATCAATTAATATTTTTTATAATTATAGAACTAATATATAGATACTGTTCGTAACACATATTTTTTATTTATATTCATTATAGATATTTCTTTGTAATCTCTGGATGAATCTATAATACACTGATTATAAAAATACTTTTTAGGTATAGTATTGACTATAATACTATAATTTAGCTATTATTCAGTCAAAACTCTGAAGTGTAGAATTGGAATTATTAATACAAAATCCACTTAGAAACAAATTTTTTAGTATGATTTTTTTGTAGATATATATAAATGATTGGAATTATGACATAAATTAGTTATTATTTTTAAAAATTATAAAAACTAATATATAGATATGGTTCCAAATACATATAATTGATTTGTATTCATTATAGAATATTTCTTTGTAATCATTTTATTAATTTACAATACACTCATTATAAAAATATATTATAGGTGTAATAATTATTATAATAATTATAATTTAGCTATTGTTTTGTCAAGTAAATGAACTATAGAATTGGAATTATTAATACGAAAACCATTAAAAACAAATTCTTTAGTATGGTTTCTTCTAGATACATATAACTGATTTGAAAATATAATACATTAAATTCAAAATACAGTTATGTCATATATTAATTATTATTTTTTATAATTATAAAAACAAATATAAAAAGATATGGTTCGGGATACATATGATTGATTTTGTATTCATTATATAATAAGGTTTCTTTCTAAATTAACCCATTGATTAAAATTAATGGATTAAATAACCCACTATTTTTTTCTCTCTATAAACTTTTGCAAATTACCCCTCATTCTTCATATAATATCTAAAATGCCATTACTTTTATAATTTTTTAAAATTTTCAGAAAAATACAGAATTATTAAAATATTAATAAAAACTTTAATATTTACGAAAGTGTCACTCTTCTTCAATTCATCCAACCACCATTACCTACCAAGAACAAGCTCTAAATGCTATTCTATCTCTATATTTTCGACATGTTTATGCTTTTACCAACCTTCAACCATATTATCTCCTATTTTCTCTTAATTTCTATCCAAAAAAATCTCTAGCTTTCATTTTCTTATTTCAAAATTCTTAAAACTAACGTTTTTTGGTCCATTTAAGGAGTATAAGCAATGAGTAACGATTTAATATTGAATTTTGGACGTTTAAATAAGGTAACTATAATCACTATCTCATATTTAGCTATTTCTTACAAAATTTAGAAATTTGCAGACAGTAGGCTTCAGGTGAAATCTCCACCCTAGTAGACCTCAGGTAAAGTCTCCACTCCTAGTAGACTTCATGTGAAATCTCCAAGTCAACGAAGAGGTTAGTTTTGCAATTGACTATTTTCTGGATTTGTAAAGTAGACTTTAGGAGAACTCTCCTCATTCTTGTTTGGAAAAAAGCAAAAAACACACAGAGACTTCAACTGAAATCTACTGAATTTTGAGCCAGTTTTGTAATTGACTGAAAATTTGACTTTTTAGAAGACATCAAATGAAGTCTCCGCACAAAGAGGAGACTTCCAAAGAAGTCTACTTTTTGTAGAGGGGTTATTTTTGTAGTTGACCAATATTAGAGTTTTTTGACCAAAGAATTTGGAAATTAATTTGAAATTGCAGACTTCCAATGAAGTCTTCTGAAACACGGGATACTCCAAATGAAGTCTCTATTACATAATCAGTAATGGGTCCTACATATGATTTTTGCAAAAAAATAAATAATAATAATGTAGACTTCATTTTCGTTGGAGACTTCATCCGGAGACTTCTGCATTAGAAGTCAAACTTAGTCAATTGCAAAAATAACCTCTGTTTTATAGTTTAGACTTCACTTAAAGATTGCAGAATTAGGTGGAGACTTCAAATTTCAAACCAACCAGAGGAGACTTCTATTAAAGTCTCCTTGTTAAATTTATTATCCCTGAATGATTGCAAATATAACCTCCAAAATTAGAGACTTATATGGAAATCTTATACTTGAAAGTCAATATTTAGTCAAATGCAAAAATAACATTCGGAGACTTCTATGGAAGTCTTTATTTATGCTCGTAGACTTCAAATGATGTCTCCGTTTTTTTAAAAGACTTCAAATGAAGTCTCCTTTTGCTAATTTTTTAAAATTGAATATTTAGTGGGTAGTAACGATACTTTAAGCTAATTATGTGGTTCTAATATTGTTTATATTATGTTTTGTACATGTTTAACATAATTATATATTATAGTTAAGCCTGTGTAAATTTTAAAAGTGATATAGATAGTTAGCTCATTCAAACTAGACTTCAAGTAAAGTCTACTATGTCACAAACAGACTTGTATGAATTCTTCTTTGATAGTTATGGTTGTATAAATTTTTTTTGTTCATGATATTATGTGAATAACTTAGGGAATTCTTCCTTGTCCTTTAAAAAATTATCTTATGGTATAACTTAGGGAACTCAATTTTAAAAAAATTATTGAAATTAACAAAAGTTTGATATGTTTAAGAACTCTTTTAAACAAAATAACAGAAATTTTTTTTGCTTACATTTCATGTTACATAATCAGTAATAGTCATCAATGAGAATTCCAAACTTATGTACAATGTAATATTTACAACTTTTTCACAAATTTTATATGTATTCATTTTGCTGGCCACCCAACTTCTTAGCTGCATTGAAGTCTCCACTAGAAGTTTCTACCAGAAGTCTCCACTACAAGTCTCCAATAAAAATCTCCACTAGAAGTCTTCACTAGAAGTCTTCACCATAAATTTCCACCAGAAGTCGGCTTAAAGAACCAACGAAAAATACTCATTAAAATGTAGTATTTAACAAGAATAGATTAAAAAAATGATTCTTACACAATTTTTTTAATAAAAAAGTATACTTTAACAAGAAAATGCCAAAAAATCAAAACTTCCACATAATATTTATTAGAAATATAAAAATTATACAACAAAAAATCAAAATTTCTAATAAAAATCATTAAAATTGTAATTATTCACTATAAAAACAAAATTTTCTGGAAAAAAGTACAATTTTCTTTTAAAAAGAAACCAAAATACTATGTTTTCCTTAAAAAAATATCACAAATCATATCAAAAAATTAGATCTTTCACATTATATTCATTATAAATGTAAACTTTAACTAGAAAAAGATAAAAAAAATCAAATTTTTCACAAGATCTCATTTCAAAAATAATCTTTAACTAGAAAGTACAAAAAGAAAAACAAAATTTCACAAAACTTTCATTAAAATGAAATCTTTCACAAGAAAAGTTCAATAGCTAAATCTTTTCTTTAAAATTGTAGTCGTGAACTATATAGTATATTAAAAGTTGATTTTTTCACAAATCTCCTTTAAAAATGAGATCTTAGACAAAAACACACAAAAAAATCAATACTTTAACAACAAACAAAACTCAACATTTTCAAAAAAAAATATACCTTTTTGAGAGACATGATGGATGTTGACCATAGACACGAGGATTCGGTGGCTAGAAGCTTCCCATGGAACATGCAAAAAAAAGTCAAATATTATGACAAAATAGTGAAAAAATCTTAGATCTTGAAGGAGAAGAGAAGAGTAGACTTACATGTTGGCGAGAGAGAGAAACAGATAAAAAGTGGATAGGGTTTTTTTGCTTCTTCTAAATTTTTTATTTATATGTAAATTAATTTTCTGTTTCAATTATTGGTTAGTTTTGGTTTAGCATAATCCAGTTTAATTTTTGGAAGAGGAGACTTCACGTGAAGTCTTCTGGGGATAGACTTCATTCAAAGTCTACTTGTGAAATAGAAGACTTCATTCAAAGTCTAGTAGTAAAATAGAAAACTTTAAACTAAATTAGATTTTTTGAATTTGGAGACTTCAATGGAAGTCTTCTGAGAAGACTTCAAACAAAGTCTCCTCTAACCCTAAATTATAAACCAGTTCAATTTTTTACAATCGTTGGTTAATTTTGGTTTATCTTAAACCAAATTTAATTTTTTAATTCGGAGACTTCAATTGAAGTTTTCTCTAAAATTAGAAGACTGCAAATGAAGTTTCCTCTAACCCATAAATTATAAACCAGTTCAATTTTTTACAATCGTTGGTTAATTTTGGTTTACCTTAAACCAAATTTAATTTTTGAATTCGGAGACTTTAATAGAAGTCTTTTCCTCGAATTAGAAGACTGTAAATGAAGTCTCCTCTAACCCCTAAACTCTAAATGCTAAGTTATGAATTTTGTATCGTAAATTTTACACAAAAAATGGAATATTTTTTTCAAATATTAGAGCTAATTCTTATAATTTGTTGGTATATGTTCAATTTACTTTATTTATTCCATTTCTACATTTTGAATGAAAAACTCAACAAATCCCACATGATTACTATATCTCTAAACCCTAAACCATAACATAGTTTATTTATGATGAACTTTGTGGTGTGATGTTTTTTAGTTTAGTTTTCTGTGAAATTTTAATTTGTATGCATCATAATAGTTTATTTTTAGATTTTGTAATAAAAATTATAAGAATATATTCATAATTACTATTTTAATTTTAAATTAAATATGTAATTAAAGAGGAGACTTCAAAGAAAATCTTCCCCTGGAAACTAGAAGACTTCAAATATAGTCTTCTCTATGGAGACTTCACCTGAAGTCTTCGTTTTCTGTGTGGGTATAAAGATAATTACAGTTCCTGGTTTTTTTTGGTTATTAAGGGTATAATTATAAGTTCACTACTCATGTGAGTTACTTTTGTAGAAAAAAACAATGAGATATATGTTTGCATTAAAAATGAAATTTTGGTATATTTTTGTCATTTTCCCTATATAATATCTTTTGTAATCTTTAGATGAATCTATAATACACTGATTATAAATATATATTTTTAGGTATAGTATTGATTATCTTCTATATAATAAAAAGATAAGTTTTATAAAAATAATCTTAGAATGATGTGGTATATTACATTATATACCATTAGAGATTAGTCATTTAACTAGAAATTTTTTAAAGTTAAATTTTTCTAAATATGTAAACAAAATTCATTTAATTTATAAAAAATTTTATGTTAAGTGTATCATCTACATTAATTTCAGAATAATTCAAAATTTATTGTTTAATATCTATTTTATAACATATATATTTAATTTAAGAATATATCAAATATCATAATAATTGTAAATGATAATTTCAAAAAATTTAACATAATTTGTATTAGTTGATTAAGGAAAATTTAACATAATTAAAAGTCCATTAAGTTAACTAAATTTCTCATACCTATATATATCTTTACATATTTTTCAAATTAAATATTGTATTTGCTTATTGTAATTATTATTACGTTATATTTTGCAACTAAAACAACCGACATTAAAAATATTTTTATTAAAACTAGATATTATTATTATAACTTCTATATAATCTATTTCCTTATTTAATATATGTCAATTTCGAATATCATAACTCTATACTATACAAGATATGTTATAACTCATATTTTCTAATTTAAGTAGGATTGTTTTGTTTATTACCATATTTTCATTAAGTAAGTAAAATGTTTAATAGCTAAATTGATAATTTCAATATGATGAAAATAAGTAAAATTGGCAGTATTTTGGTTTGGAAACAATTGATATTACCGAGTAGTTGATAATTTTTCTCTTTTTAGATTATCATTTAAAAATAAAAAAATCGTGTTCCTTTATAATTTACTTAATAATATTAAGGAGGATTTTCCAAAATACCCTTATTGGCATGTAACATTTTCCAAACCAACCATTTTTTAAAAATTGGGAGAGATAAATAGTTATCAGAGAGTATATTTTGCAAAAAAGGAATTTCGAAAATTATATTTTTAGTAATTCCTCTAATATTAATGTAATTAATGTTATGCTTATCATGTTTAAACAAATAATATGATATATTATAGATTTTATACAAAGATTTAATTCATTTATAGATAAACAAAATTCAATAATATACATTTATCATGTTACAAGTAATTACAAATAATTTAAAAATTATAGATTTTATTTGTAGATACAGCACTTTTTACTTTTAAATCATCATTAAATATGAATGGAATCATGTTTACTTTTTAAGTTTTTAGTAATTAATTAGTAATGAAAAGTTAATATAACACTTAACATATGTATACAAAGAGAATATTACATTTACCATTTATGATTTCAGATGTAAACATAATCATAACTCTAATATTACAGTATGAATACTCAGATCTATTTCCTTAAACAAATAAATAAATTCTTAATATATTCAATTGGATTAAAATTAACTTATATATAATTCATATATATATATATATTTATAATATTAAATGTATTGAAAACCAAAACTCTAAATCAAAATCATATAAATACACTTATTAGCTTGGGGTTTTAGTATAGTTTTTCTTACTCACCTTTAGAATTTTTTTTTTTGATATTTTTGTACTTCTTGTTAATCAAAAGTTTGTTTTTTTGTTTGTAGTGTCGACAAAGGACGATGAATTTTTTTTTGCATCGTGTAAGGTGGTGAAGAAAAACAAATCATGTTCCAATAACTTATGTCATAAATGCTTAGTTAACAACTTCGTTTTGTATTTCAATTTTAAATTAATTATTTGTTTCTTTAGATTATGTGTTTGTATTATGTGTTTTTGATTTGAAATATAGGTATGATGAGAATGTAAAAAAAATAGCAATGATGGATGATTAGACATTTACAACTGTAGTTTATGTAGTAATTATAGATACATAATTGATATAACAACATTTGTTTTTTTTTGAAAAACAAAACTGTAATTCAGAATATTTAGTTTTGAAGGTTATAATATATTATAAATCTTTAAAATATTTATTTTATCATAAGTAATTTTAAATATTTAGCTTATCAAGGTAAATAATTTTTTTTTTCACTTTTTCAATTTAAATACTTATATAATCTCATAATTTTTGTAGGACCAAAATATTTACTATAATGTGAATCCAAAGCTTACAGATAATATGATCATCAACTTCAACAAAGTATTATAAAAATTATAACTAATTTTGTTATTTGTGTTAGAAGTAATTTTTTTTTTAAAAGTAAGATATGATTTTTTAAAATTAAATTCAGATTAGTAAAACTAAGTGATATTACTATATGTGTATTTATAGTAGTAAATATTACTTGACATTTGAATAAATGAAGTATGTGTTTTATCGATATTTTTACACATAAAAATTAAATGTAGATCTAAAAATTATGAATACGGGTTTAAAACTCTATTTGAATGCATGTTTAAATTTTTTAATGAATGTGTGCCTAAAAGTTTTATTGAACATGAGTATAAAAATCTAAATAACATAAATCAAAAAGATCTATATACTAAAATTGTAATGTATCAAAACCTAAATAACAGAGACTGAAAAATATATTTTGTGTACAATACCGTTTATCATAATAAATTGTTTTAATATATCATGTATATATAAAAGTAATAAAATTACATACATAAATCAAACCATGAAAAAAAGACAAATTATCTACTAACTGAAATATATTACATGTTTATATATGTATTACCTGCTAATTTATATGTGTTACCTGTTAATAATTTATTATCTGCTAACTTATGTATCTCACTCGTTAACACGTATTTTAGATGTTAACAAATTTATTATCAGTTAAATTTTTTTGTGGTTTTTAATCTTTCTTTCTCTTCCTTTGAGATCCGCAAACTCGAAACCCAGATCCATCGTGGAGGGCAAGTTTCTAAAGTTATGAAAACCCCAGTTAGGTTTTTGGTAATGTCTCCGGTGAGAGCTAGATTGGCCGCCCATAGTGTGGGTTAGATTGGATGAGAAATTTAGTTTACGAGTCTAACATATCCTCTTAGTAGGTTTCATTGCCAACACTCACTCTTAAAATGATTTTATCCTGAAATCGAATTATATGAGAAAGATAAAGAAAGAGAAAGGTATGTGAAAGGAAGAAGCATGTAAGAGAAAAACATTGAAGAAAAGAGAAAATGAAAGCACAAAAGTTTAAAAGGACACAATGGTCATCAGATCAGATGAGAGAGTAGAATCTATTTTTTTTTGTCAACCTTACTCATTTTTTTAACATAAATGAGATCTACAAGGTTCGATTTATAGCCAAATTGTTCTCACTGAAACTGGCAGGATTCAAATTTATCACCTGATGTCAAAATAAATCAGGGACAAGCCACTTGTACCACCTGTTTTTTGGCAATAAAATATACTATTCATGCACTAAAAATCACCTAATTATACAAAACTTCTTTGCTATCCATTCAATTTTCTCTAAATATTAAAAGCATATAGTATCTTCTAATCATGGTCTCTCTCTAACTAGTTTATAGTAAAGTACTAACATTTTGCTATGTTAATCTTCTTTGTAATATATATGATATGACCATTTTGTAGTAATTAATATAAAAAATATGGTCATATATATATGACACATTTATATATATATATATATATGTTTATCATGATTAGAATGTGTCACATTAATACTAAAAATTTGTGTGATTATAATTATTGTATACAAAAATATTAAATTTAATCATTGAACATGTCAAATACAACAATATAGTTGACGATGATATGAAAATATATTTGAAGATGACAAAATATGATATTACGAGTTAAAAATTATAAATAGCATACGAATATATAATGTTCATATATTTAAACAATTCGGTCTTTAATTAATTATTTTATTATTGAACATGGAAAATATTAAAATATGTTTGAAGATGATATTAAGAAAGACTTGGAGATGACAAGTATGATATTACGAGTTAAAGTTTATATAAAACATACGATTATTTAATGTGCATATAATTAGTGTGACCGGTTCTGATTATATGCATATAATCATAATACATTTTATATAATCATAATACATTTTATCATTATTGTACGATAAATCAATAAATAAATAAGATCTTATAAGATGATTAACACGAGAAGATAGTTAATATAATTTACATATGTTGACTTGATTCCAGTAGTTAAATATATTTGGTTTGTGTCTCTGCAAATGCGCGGATAATATTTTCAAACAATTTTTTTGTCAACTAAAGTTACAATAAAATCAAACACCAAAAAGTGAAAGATAAGTTTATTCAAACAAATTTATTAAATGAATTGTATCTTCAACGTGATAATGAAATATTAATTATTATATAGTTTATAAAAACGAGAAACAATATAGAGGCAGCTTCTCTTTCCACACAAAATCCTAAAAACCGGCGTTTCTATAAACCGCCTATCACCCTCCGGTCGCCGGTGTCGCTTGTCAGTGGCCGGAGAGAACCTTTTCCTTTTCGTTATTTTTTCCTTCTTCCTCTTTTGTCTAGGCCTTTCTCCCGTGGCTGAACTTGTTTTTGTTGGCTCCTCTCAGTAAAATCTTTATATCCATCCTCGATCTGGTAGGTACGCAGCAGAGCTTGATGGAGCCTTCTAGATTCGGTTCTAGCGTGGACGAAACCGGTGGAAACTTGGTGGAACTCTGAAGATCCGGTTCTAGTATGGATGAAGTCGGTGATGTGAAGTTCCTTGTCCATCTTTCCGGCGTTTTTCTAGGAGCCTCACATGTATCAGTCGTCGGAAAGAGTGATGTCAGTTGCAGTGGCTCCAAAGAGTGGATGAGTCGGAAGTGGCTCTGTTAGTAGATTCGGAGATGACACGTATGATATTATGAATTAAAGTTTATATAAAACATACGATTATTTAATGTGTATATAATTAATGTGACCGGTTCTGATTATATGCATATAATCATGGGATTATTACAAAAGTAACCTAAATATTAAATTGAAATACTAAAACTAACCTAAAGTTCAATCAAATGCAAAAGTAACCTCTAAAAGTAATGAAATTATGATAATGTCCCTCATGACCAAACAAAAAAGAAAGAACTCAATTACGTTTCTACCCTTATACAAAATTGTAGACTGCATCGAAAGTCTACAATGTAGATTCATTGTAGACTGCCGATTGAGTCTACAATGTAGACTGCCAATGAAGTCTGCATTTAAATCATAATTGATTTTAAAAATAAAAAATATAAAAAATATTTTGATTAAATTTTTTGTACAAAATATATTTATAGACTATATTGAACATGAAAAATAAAATTTCACCAAACATGGTTCTATTAGATCAACAAAGACCAAATACTTCACAAACCAATATGTTATGGTTTAGTTTATGGTTTAGGGTTTAGCAACATATGTTGGTAGTCATATATGATTTGTAATTTTTATATTTGAAATGCATAAATTTATTAAGAATGTATTGTGAAAGTTTAATGTTTTTTGTTATAAGGTTTAATAATTTACTGAGTATTAAAGAGGAAAATATTTGATTAATGGTTTAATATTAAGTTTAGGGTTTAGGGTTTAGGGTATAGGATAGACTTCTTATGAAGTCTGCTCGATACGTGTAGACTACCGTGAAGTCTGCATTGTAGACTTCTGGTGAAATCTGCATCTGAATTATTATCAAATATTTATTAATAAATAATAAAAAAATATATTGATTAAAATTTTTGTTACAAAATATATTTATATACTATATTGAAACATGAAAAATAAAACTTCACCGAACATGGTTTTATTAAATCAACAAAGACCAAACTATGAGTTTAGGGTTTAGGGTTTTAATAAGATATGTTGGTAATTATGTGGATTTATAATTTGAGATTTTACAAATTTAAATTTTAACAAAAGAGTGAAAGCTTGAGTAGATTAGGAATGTTAAATCTTTGAAATACGTTTTTATTTTGATTTTCGTGTATTATATAGAATTATTTGGTTTTCGTTTTAGGGTTTAGGGTTTAGGGTATAGAGTAGACTTCAAGAGAAGTCTACTACTAAAGTAGACTTCAAGAGAAGTCTACTATTAAAGTAGACTTCAAAAGAAGTCTACTACTAAAGTAGACTTCAAAGAAGCCTACTTATTAGGGTTTTGGGTATATAGTAGACTTCACATGAAGTCTACTTTCAGAAAAGACTTAATTTGAAGTCTACTATGAAAGTAGACATCACGTAAAGTCTGCTCCTTAACCGAATTATATATCAAATAGGTTTTAATCATAATTTACATATTAAATTTATGAACATATAAATTAATTATAGAATTCACAATGTTTATTATACCAAAATTATGTTAATTTCACCAAAACTAACATAAGATTAGTATCTTAATTAAAAAATTAAGGATTTGATCTAAACCAGAATTAAACCAAAATTATATTAACTCTAATTGAATTAATCTAAACCAAAATTAAACCAATTGGTTTAAAAAAATTTAACCTAGATATAAAAAGGAAATTTATGACAGAAAATCATTTCTCCCCTCGCATCTCGCCTCTCACTGAAGACAAAACCCTAATTTATCGATTGACAAATATGAGGATGAGATCCTATGTGGTACATACTCTCTATGGAAGCAAGTCACATACTTTTGGGAAGGCCATGGCAATCAGATCGACGAGTAATACATGATGGATACACCAATCGTCATATCTTTGAGCACAAGGGCCGAAAACCCATTCTTGTTCCTCTAACACCACAAGAAGTCTATGAGGATCAGAACCATCTTCAAGCTAAACCAGAACCAAAACGCAAGAACAAGAACTTCTATGTGCAAGCAAAGGCAGTAAAACATGCTTTATTTACTAAATGCCCCATTTTGTTATTTGTCTACAAAGAAGCTCTAACTTGTTTAACTAACACTCCACTAGTTTATCCGAGTGAACTCCAAGATATTTTGCAGGATTTTAGTGATATATTTCCAGATGAGACACCTCCAAGACTGCCTCCAATTCGTGGAATTGAACATCAAATTGATCTTATCCCAGGAGCATCCCTACCAAACCGTATGGCCTATAGAACTAATCCAATAGAGACTAAGGAGCTACAGAAAAAAGTGTACGAGCTCTTAGCGAAGGGATACATCCGTGAGAGCCTTAGCCCTTTTGTTGTATCAGTTCTCTTGGTGCCTAAAAAGGATGGAAGCTGGAGGATGTATGTTGATTATAGAGCCATCAATAATATCACTGTAAGGTATTAACACCTTATCCCTAGGCTAGATGATATGTTAGATGAGCTGCATGGGTCCATTATATTTTCTAAGATCGATCTTAAGAGTAGATACCACCAGATTATGATGAAAGAAGGAGATGAGTGGAAAATTGCATTTAAAACAAAGCATGGGTTGTATGAATGGCTTGTTATGCCATTTGGTCTTACAAATGCACCTAGTACTTTCATGAGGCTAATGAACCATATGCTGAGAGCATTCATTGGCATATTTGTGGTAGTCTATTTTGATCACATCCTTATTTATAGCAAAAACGTATCTGATCATATAGAGCACACTCTTAGAAAGGAGAAGTTGTATGCTAATCTTAAGAAGTGTACTTTCTGTGTGGATAACCTTGTTTTCCTAGGCTTTGTGATAAGTGCAGATGGAATCAAAGTTGATGAAGAAATAGTGAAGGCAATCCGAGATTGGCGGAGTCCTAAAACCATTGGAGAAGTGCGCAGCTTCCATGGATTGGTCGGGTTCTATAGACGGTTTGTGAAGGACTTCAGTACATCAGCAGCCCCACTCACTGATGTAATAAAAAAGGACGCGGGCTTCAAATGGGGGGCTCAAAAAGAAGAAGCTTTTCAGCAGTTTAAAAAGAAGCTTACCAATGCACCGGTTCTTATCCTACCAGATTTCTTTTAAACTTTTGAGATTGAATGTGATGCTTCTGATGTAGGTATAAGTGCAGTTCTAATGCAAGAGAAAAAGCCCATAGCTTACTTTAGCGAAAATTGGGCAGAGCAACACTTAAATATGCAACCTATGACAAGGAGTTGTATGCACTAGTTCGAGCCCTTCAAATATGGCAGCATTATCTATGGACAAAGGAGTTTGTTATACATACAGATCACTTATTTCTCAAGTACCTTAAGGGCCAACAAAAGCTCAACAAGATGCATGCTCGTTGGATGGAGTTTATAGAAACTTTTCCATATGTTATAAAGTACAAACAAGGTAAAGAAAATGTGGTTGCTGATGCACTCTTTTGAAGGTGCACACTCCTTTCCACTTTGGAAGTTAAGTTGTTGGGATTTGAACATCTTAAGGAACTATATGAAACTGACAAAGACTTTAAGGATACCTTCAAGTCGTGTGCTAAGTTTGTTACAGGAAAGTTCTATAGACAAAATGGATTTCTATTCTATGAAAATCGCCTACGTATTCCTCACAGCGCTATTCAAGAATTAATAGTTAGAGAAGCACATGGTGGAGGCTTGATGGGCCATTTTGGTATTGCCAAAACTCTTAAAATCATGCAGGATCATTTCTATTGGCCACACTTGAAGAAAGATGTAGAAAGAGTGTGCAATTGATGTGTTAAATGCAAAGAGACTAAGTCTAGGGTTCAGCCTCACGGTTTGTATACTCCTCTCTCTATCCCTATGCACCCTTGGGCTGAAATATCTATGGATTTTGTGATAGGAATGCCTAGGACTAGGACTAGTAAGGACTCGATATTTGTAGTGGTTGATAGGTTTTCTAAAATGGCACATTTCATAGCATGTCAAAAAACAGATGATGCCTTGAACATTGCTATACTGTTCTTTAGGGAAATTTTAGATTGTATGGAATGCCTAGGACTATTGTTTCAGATAGAGATACTAAGTTCCTTAGTCATTTCTGGAAAACCCTATGGTCTAAGCTAGGTACTAAACTCTTGTTTTCAACCACATGTCATCCACAAACTGATGGTCAAACTAAAGTAGTCAATAGGACCTTATCTACTCTTCTGTGTGCCATAATAAAGAAAAATCTGAAAACTTGGGAGGAATGTTTACCTCATGTCAAATTTGCATACAATCATGCCATGCATTCTGCAACAAAATTCTCTCCTTTTCGGATTATTTATGGATTTAATTATGTTTCTCTATTAGACTTGATCCCTTTGCCTTTAAGTGAAAGAATAAGTGCAGATGGCAAGAAGAAAGCAGAATTGGTGAAGCAAATCCATGAGAAAGCTAGAATCAACATTGAAGAAAGAACCAGATCGTATGCCAAATATGCCAACAAAGGACAACGCAAGCTAATGTTTAAGGAAGGAGATTTGGTGTAGATTCACTTACAAAAGGAGTGTTTTCCAACTGAAAGGAAGTCCAAACTCATGCCTAGAATTGATGGACCGTTTGCTGTGACAAAGCGGATCTGTGACAATGCCTCCTAGATTGATCTTCAAGGTAAATACAATGTCAGTTCTAGCTTCAATGTGTCTGACTTAGTACCATTTGTCGTAGATGAAATGGATTTGAGGGAAAATCCTTCTCAAGTGAGAGGGTATGATGTGATCATGGATAGCCAAGACTTTCCTCAAGCTAAGGACATCAACAACTTAAGTTCAAGTGAAGGTTCAGAAATGGAGGAAGTTGTAGCTGATGAAGTGTAGACGGTCCCAACTAGTCCAATGACTCAAGCCAGAATAAAGTTATTCAACAAAGCCATTGAAGGACTATTTTGATGGCTTTGTTGAATAGTCCTTCAAGATTTATAAAGTGTTTATAAAAAATTTATAGTGTTCAAAAAAATTTATAAGGAGTTTATGAAACTTTATAAGGTGTTTATAAAAATTTTAAAGCTAGAACTGACATTGTTCACTTACAAAATTTATAAAGTGTTTATAAAAAATTTATAAGGAGTTTATCAATAAGGCTTTATAAGAGAATTTATAAAATTTATAAGGTGTTTATAAAAAATTTATAAGGTTTTTATAAAAATTTATAAGGAGTTTATGTAAAATTTATAAGGAGTTTATGAAAACTTATAAGGTGTTTATAAAAATTTTGTAAATATTTATAAGCGAACTTATAAAAAAAATTTGGCGGAATATTTTTTTTCTCGCGAGAAAAGTTTTTTTGGCGGGAAATTTTTTTTTAACAAAAAAATTGTTATGAGAGTATTTTTGTCATTTTTTGTTAATGAGAGGTATTTTGAAAAGATAAATTTCAAGTGGCATTTTTGCAAAAGGATACCTTAAAAAGGACATTTCTCAAAATTCCTCTTAAACAAATTCTATAAGAATCAATTTTTTTAATCTTTGTCGTTAAAAATTACATTTTAATGAGTATTTTTGTTGGTTCTTTTAAGCAGACTTCAAATGGAGACTTCTGGTGGAGATTTCTGGTGGAGACTTCTAGTGGAGATTTCTAGTGGATACTTCTACTGGAGACTTCTGGTGGAGACTTCTGGTGGAGACTTCTAGTGGAGACTTTTGATGGAGATTTCTGGTGGAGACTTCTGGTGGAGACTTTTATTGGAGACTTCAAGTTGCCAACAAATTGTAAATATTACATTGTAGATAAGTGTGAAATTGCCATTCATGGTTATTACTGATTATGTAACATTAATTATAACAAGTTATTATATGTAAGCAAAAAAAGTTTCTGTTATTTTGTTTAAAAGAGTTCTTAAACATATCAAACTTTTATTAATTTCAATAACTTTATAAAAAGTGAGTTCCCTAAGTTATACCCTAAGATAATTTTTTTAAATGAAAAGGAAGAACTCCCTAAGTTATTCACATAATATCATGAACAAAACAAAAATTCATACAACCATAACTATCAAGGAAGAATTCATACAAGTTTGTTTGTGACATAGTAGACTTTACTTGAAGTCTACTTTGAATGAGCTAACTACCTATATCACTTTTAAAATTTATAGAGGCTGAACAATAATATATAATTATGTTAAACTTGTACAAAATATAATATAAATAATATTAGTACAAAAAATTGGTAAAAGTATCGTTAATAATCAAAATAAATCAATCTTAAGATATAAAGAAAAAGGAGACTTCTTGTGAAATCTCCAAAGGTTACTTCATGTTAACTCTACAATATTGGTTTCCATGTTGAGATCGTAATCATTTTTTACCATGCCAAAAAGTTTACCATGTGTACACCCATCCTCTATACCTCCAACTTATAAACTATATTAGTACCAATAAATTAATTATCATATAAACTATATTCGTATAATTAAATTAATTATAAAATTAATCAAATTTATAGAATACCTTTAGGAGACTTCATGTGAAGTCTCCTGAATTTTTCAATACACTTCACATGAATTCTACGAGAATAGAGAGTAGACTTCACATGGAGTCTACAAGCATAGTAAGAAGACTTCAGGTGAAGTCTACTAAGGTTATATTTGCATTTGACCAAATGTCAACTTTTGAAAAGTGGATTTCACCTGAAGTCTACTTTTTTGGATGTTATTTTAGTAGTTGACTAAATGTTGACTTTTCTGCCAGAAACTTCACGTGAAGTCTACTGTGTTTTGTGTGAAAGAGGAGAATTCATGTGAAGTCTACTCTATAAAGCACAAGTTATTATTGCAATTGACTAAGTTTGACTATTATTACAGAAGTCTCCATGAGAAGTCTCCAACAATGCAGACTTCACCTGAAATGTACAGTGAAATAGGAGTAGACATTACTTGAAGTCTACTATATTTTATTAATAAAATTAATTTTTTTTCATAAACTCGAATGTGGGACCTAATTCAGAGGAGACTTCATCTGAACTCTCTGTAATTTTTTGGAGACTTCAGCTGAAAGTCTCTGTAATTTTTTGGAGACTTCAGCTGAAGTCTTTGATTTTAAATTACTTTCCTCTATTTTTGGTTAAAAAAACAGTAATCTTGGTCAACTTCAGAAATAACCCCATTCAACATGTTTGTGGGACCCAATTCAGAGAAAACTTCACCTAAAGTCTTCAAATTTTTTGGAGACTTCACGTGAAGTCAACTTGAAATTTTTTAAAAAAAATCCAATTGCAAATATGACTCACAATTCGGTAGACTTCAGGTGAAGTCTTCTTACTTTTTTATTCCCCGAATCAAAAAAATAGTCAAATACAAAACTAACATTTCTGTTTAATAGTAGATTTCACGTGAAGTCTACTATGTGAGTAGACTTCATGTGAAGTCTACTTTCTGCAAAATTTCTAAAATTGAAAAAATAGCTTGATGTGAGTTAATGCTTATTGTTACTTTCTTTAAACTCTCTAAATGAACCAAAAATTATAAGTTTTTTTTTAAAGTAAAATTGAAAGTTTTAAAAATTTGGAAATGGTGAAACAAATTTTTTTGAAGTGTTTGCCTACAAATGAAGAGAGAATGGAAGCTAATGTGAGTGGAAGTTGTGAAAAAGCATAATATTATTATGTTTTGAAAACCCGACCGGACCGGCCGGTTGGACCAGTTTAACCGTGACTCCTTAATAAAACTGGTTTGAGTTGAATTAAAAACTCGGATTTAAATTAAATCAGTAAAATCAGTAAAAAACCAGTAAAACCGGTGACCGGGTCAATATTAAAACCCGATTCACTAATAAATTATGTACTTTTTTAAAAATATATTTATTATTATTTTTTTTATAAAATAGAAAAATAAAATTTAAAAATTAAAAGTTAAAACCATAAAAAGCTGTTTTGATATATATAATAATTTATAACTAATATAAATGATATTTTGTAATGTTAATTTTTATAAATCATAGATAATATTAATAGATAGTTTTCTATATGTGTACTAATATGCATATTTTTTTGTCAAATATAAATGTCATATTATCAAATTTCATAGAATATTTGTATCATTATTTTAATTCTTTCTAGTTTCTTTTTAATAGATATCATTTTTCTGTTTTATAAATTTTAAATATGTAATACTATTTTTACATATAATCATAGTACCTAATTAAAAATTAGATATATATATATATTACAATAAAATTAAAAATCCGTTCCAACCGATTAATCCGGTCCGACCAACTATATATAATAATTTATAACTAATATAAATGATATTTAGTAATGTGCTGAAACTTAAAAAATAAACATTAAACTAATGGCATGTTAGATATTATATGTAGATCTAGGGGTAAATGGGTTAGTCAATGAGTTAGTTTTGAAACAAAACCTTAAAAAATATCATTTATATTAGTTACTTTTGTAGAGTGTTTAGGAGAGAGAATTTTGGAGGTTATTTCACCCATTGACTTACTTTTGAAACAAACCCTTAAAAGATTCTTGATTATATCTATTTTGAAATTAGTATTATTTACTTATTGTTAAAAATTATGGATTGTTAATCTAAAACTATTTGAAACAAAATATTTTCATAACCAACTCTAGATTCATGTTAAGCATTATTTTAGTATATTGGAGGTGATATAAATAACTAACTTAGTATAACAAACTTTCTTTAAAAAAATTGGATTATATCAATTTTGAAATAAGTATCATTTACTTATTATTTAAAAAGTTTCAATTTCTTAATCTAAAACTATTTGAAATAAAATAATTTCGTAACCAACTCTAGATTCACGTTAAGCTTTATTTTAGTATATATTTTTTTTTGATAATAATTTCAAAAATAAAGGAATGTCTCATAACCACTATATAAGGTTAACGTAATAAAAAACTATATTCAACGAAAAGCAAATAAAAAACCAAGTAATAAAAAACTATATTCAACAAAAAAGCAAAAAAATAAAATAAAAACTACTTATAGCATTAGATACTCAAAATAATTGTTCTACATTCTCTATCAGTTCTTAAATCAATCAATCTACAATAGAAAATCAAGACAAGATCATTTGATTCTGGAAAATCTTTATAAAAGAGTATGGTCAAAAAATTAATTGGTTTACTTGATGAATAAGTAAATATTTTCTGTCGATATTTTTCATGTATTTGTATTATTTTATCAATTTTTTTTTTTTAAAAAATATTTGTTCTTTTATGGTTCAAAATACATCCAACAGTAAAGAAATCTGTTGAAAAATTTGGTTATTTTTTGAAAGAAGGGGACACTAAGGTAATTAGTAATTTCCAAGTCTCTAAAATAACTGGTTCTTTCAAAATCAGTTCTCATAAGTAAAAGATCTCATTAGTCTACATCATTTCTGAAAGGACAACTGATCCTTTGCAAAGTAATTTATTAGGTCTTGAATTCATAGATTTTAATAAATTACTTGTTACGAGTTTCAATTATTATTTCCTAATTGGTGAGTTTTCTATATCCTTACTTTAAATGTCATTATAGTAAATTCAAAAATAAATAACAAGACACATGTTTGTTATTATTCGAAACAAATATCTAATAAACAACAAAAACTAAAATATATATATATAGATTTTTTATAACTTACAAATCTCTTAATTTTTTATATATATTATATATATATACATATAGATTATAATTTTTAAAAATATATATATAGAGATTCAAAACTTGTATTTATTAAAAATACAAAAAGTTTAATCTAAGAGAGTATAGAGTTTAAAAATACAAAGATTTTAATCTAAGTGAATAACAATATGTTCCACAGTTATTATATTATTCGCGTTGAATTTGTTGTTAGTCATGCTGAATTTATGTACAAAGAATATAAGGGCTTTCATCATTTTTATTCAGTTCTCATAATCGTACTTATTTTTTGTTTACTACAGATGTTATTGGGTAATTATTTCATATTGATCCTATAGTTGTTATTCAGAGTAATGGAAAAGAAACCAAAGAGATTCATTTCTGACTTCGTAATGTTAAGTATGTTTTACAATCTTATTTTTAATCAATATTTTTTAATTTAAAACATATACATTTTTATTGAAATCTATTATATACAAAGATATTTGAATTGGGTATGTACTTTGGGTAAAATATGCTGAGACTCTCCAAGAAAAAGTTTTTTCAGGGTATAACAATCAAACAATTGTTGTAATGCAATTTCCTAAGACTAAAGTATTTATAGGTAAATTATTTTCAATTACATTTAGATTTTTTTTTCTTAAATTATTTAATTTACTAATGCTGATATAATGTATAAACTTGAACTATTACGGATGAAATATCAATCTCTAATACTTTTGACTATATATGGTTGTGGATTGATAATTATAGAATGTATTATGTATTGGCATTACGAGTTAGTAAGATTTGAAATTTTGAAACATATTTATAACAATGGTAATGTAGTGTTTTTTTATGATGATAACATTTTTTATACGATACTTTCGTATTCTTATGAAATTTTGGCTAATGATAATAATTCTTTTGTTTATACCTTTTTGGCTAATGAATTATTAGATTTTGGCTAGTAATTCTTTTGAAATTTTGGCTAACAATAATAATTCTTTTATTTATACCTTTTTGGCTAATGAATTATTAGATTTTGGCTAATAGTTCTTTTGTTTGTACATTTTTAGTTTCCTTAATGATAACTTGCAATTATCATTAGATGTATATTAAGTTGGAAATCTGAGTTTGTTAATAATTTTTATGTTTATTCATAAGAATAGGAAATCCAAGTTTCTCAAATATACTACAGAAGATATAACAGGTTATGTTAAGGTGGCAATCTGGAAGTTTTGTGTAGGGTAGGAATAATCTTCCATTTTTATGACCATCATAAAAATGAAGGACTAAAATTGCTTAAAGGAGTTTCTCGAGGTAGTTTCCATGACGCCATATATATTTATGGTGCTATTTTGATATGTTTTGGAGGTAAAAATAAACCAAAAGGTTTTAAATTTTGTCTTCTCTTCTCATGCTCCAATTGTCAAAAACATTAGAGAATGTTGAAAAAATCGGTTTCGAGTTGACAGACATTTGAGATCAAATATGTATGTTGTTTTTTCAGAGCTGAAAAGATCTTACATCAAAGACAAGTGTGGTTGTTATTAGAGGTGGATCTGAGATCCTACTTCGGTCCACGAGAACAATCGATAACTAGAAAATCATTAAGTCGTGAATTCGGCTAAAAAGTCATTTCAGCTCTCAGTTGACAACTTGGAAAGGTCCTTATTCGGCTGATCATTGGATGGGAAGAGTTACAACTCGTCGTTGAAGAAAAAAAGAAAGTTTTTCTAATTCGGATAAAGAAAACTTCCAAAAATCTAGCAAGAATCTTTCTATTTATCCGCAAATCCAAAAAATATAATCTTTCCTGTTCTCAAGTGATTGTAGCCGCCTCTATGATCTATAAATAGGGGTGAAAACCTTTGAGAAAATGTTCAGCATTTTAGTACTTTGGAGTTTATAATAAGAACTCAACCTAATCACTTCTTACACACGCAATTTCTTTGTGTCCCTCAGAACCAAGATCAAAAATCTGCACTCATCTTCCCTGTAGTTTAATCAGAGCTTGATTTAGAACTCTTTTTCTTAAATCCTGCTCGAACAATTGGCACTGTCTGTGGGGAAGACTTTTCCGGATTTCTTAACTTAATAGAACAAAGATATCGACAAAAAGCAAGAATTTCAGGAAATGATGATGTCATACGTTTCCAAGAAAGGACACCTCTTTATCCCACTCAGGAACAAACAACTCTAGCTCAGGATTCGCCTTTTGACTATGTTCAGACCTAGGAGAACCTTCATGAGCCAACTGATATACCTTGATTTTATAGGCTTTGAGCTCATTAACGTGCCTACTTTTAGAGTTTTTGTCTGTGTTTTATGTCACTTTTACGTGGAAAATGTAAGAACTTGGATTATTGGTGAGCATCGTTTGGATTGTTTTGGAGCATTACTTGAAATTTCACGGAAAAGGCCTACGATCGATCGATCAAACCTTCTTGCCAGAACAACGCTCGACCTCACGATTGACCTAACATATTGGAGATCAATCACAGAAATCCACGATCGATCGATCAACGAGCATCCGAAGCAAATACCTAATTTTTCCTTTTTGCACCTAAATCTCAGGACATATAAATACTTCTATTTTCTGTTTCTTATATAAACGGTTCATAATTTATAAACGGTACATTTCTGTTTCTATGCAATTTCAGTTATTTTCATTATGTCCTTTGTTTCAATCCAAATCATATCTGAGTAGTTCACCAATCAGGTTTAGGGTTTCTAGGGATTTAGGAATCAATGATTAGGGAAAAACAGAATGGAATCCAATAAGAGTATTCTCCATCTAATTCTTGTGCTTAATGCTTAGAGTAGCCTGATAAACTAATCTATGAATCTAGGTTGTTAGCATTCCAAAAGCTTGTTAGGAATATGAACTAGATTAGATGAGCAATCAATCCTAGACCGCGATAACTGATGCTTAGGTTGATTGTGGATAGTTGAACCTACTTGATTAATGCATATTCGTAATTTGGAACCAACGAGAGTTAGGACCTCTAGATTATTGAGTAGAGTCTCAAGTGTTACGAGAGTAGGCTTGTTATACCTTTCTGTTCAAGTCGAGAATTGGGCTTAATATTGTTCTAAATAGTTTCCCTACTTAGATTCTTACTTCCCGATGAATACCATATGCATGGTGCCTTTTATTATCTAATTTACATCTTCTAAGTTGCTAGTTAGTCACCAAAATCTGATTAGTATAGCTTAAGAAATGAAAGTCAATGGGCTCAACTACCCTTCAGCCCTAAGAACGTGGGAACTACTTATTAGCGGCTCGTTAACAAAATATTTTCCAAATAACTTTGTCAGACGATGGAGGTTTACATTAACAACATGCTGGTTAAGTCCTTGAAACCCGAAGATCATGTCGATCACTTGACTCACTGTATCAAGACATTAAATGAGTATCATATGAAATTGAACCCGGCTAAGTGCACATTCGGAGTAACTTGAGGAGAATACCTAGCATATATCGTTACCAAAAGAGGGATCAAAGTGAATCCGAAGAAGGTTAAGGAAATCCATAAATCACCATCTCCTAGAAACAAACGAGAAGTCCAAAGACTAAGAGGACGAACTGCCGCGCTGAATTGTTTCATCCCCCGATCAATGGATAAGTGTCTCCCTTTCTATCAACTTCTGTGGGGAAATAAGAACTTTGAATAGGAGGACAAATGCAAAAGCGCCTTTTCTGAGTTGAAAGAATATATATCAACTCCACCGGATTTAACAAAACCTAAAAACAGAGAACCATTGTACTTATACATCACAGTGTCATCATCAGCAGTAAACAACATACTCGTATGAGAAGACAGAGGAGTCCAATATCCGATCTTCTACACAAGAAAGTCTATTGATGGAGCCGAATCCCATTATCCGACCACAGAGAAACTCGCTTTGGCAGTTGTAACTTCAGCAAGGAAGTTATGACCGTACTTTCAGTCTCACACGATTATTGTGCTCACTAACCACCTGCTACGGACAATCCTGCACATCCCAAACCAGTCAGGAAGGTTAATCAAATGGGCTACAACACTCAGCAAGTATGACATAGAGTTCAAAGGAAGAACTAACGGCAAGTCACAAGTTTTGACATATTTTCTAATCGAACTATTCCCCGAGTTAGAGCCATTAGAAACAGACGAGTCTCCTCAAGAATGGAAACTCTTTGTAGACGGATTGTGTTTGCAACATGGATCCGGAGTCGGAATTCGACTAGAAACTCTGACAAGTGAAGTACTGGAACAATCTTTTCAACTAGTTTTCCCAGCCTCAAACAACGAGGTTGAGTATGAGGCATTAATCGCCGGGATTTGACTTTCCAAAGAAGTTGGAGATTCCCAAGTTGAATGTTATTGTGATTCCCAGTTAGTCGTCAATCAAGTCAACAGAGGCTGCGATACAAAGAATGACAGAATGGAAGCATACTTGAAGATCATAATAAAGTTATCAAAGGACTTAAGAATCAAGGTCATTAGGATTTCCTGAACGGAAAACACTTCGGCTGATGCATTGACAGCTTTAGCTTCAACTATTGATCCCATTCAAAGGCAAGTTATTCTGATAGAGAGCATTGACCAGCCAAGTATTTATCTTCTAAAAAGAGAATTCGTCCTCGTCTCGGAAATCATAGGCTCGGTTGAAGATCTCGATTTGGAGATACACGACCTCCCTCAAACCAGAGAAAGGACAATCGACTAGAGAGACAAGATACTTGCGTATATACTCGATAGTGAAACTCCAGAAGATTGATGGACAGCTCAAAGGCTCAAAGCCAAGTGTGCATTCTACGTACAAATCAATGGCAACTTTACCGCCAAATTTTGAATGGAACACTTATTCCATGTATCCATGGCAACGAGACGAGAAGAGTGATGCGCAAAACGCATAAATTAGCTGGAGGAAATCACACCGGTAGACGATCTTTTGTGCATAAGATCCAAACTCTTGGATACTATTGGCCGACTATATCTAAATATTTTCAAGACTATGCGGCTAAGTGTGATAAGTGCTAGCATCACAGACACATAATACACGCTCTGACTAAAGAGCTGATCTTATCAATCATCAGCTCTACCATCATCTCGGCAAAAGTGGTTCATGCTAGTCATGACGAACTACTTCTCTACATGGGTTGAAGCTGAAGCATATTCTCAAACAAAGGATAAAGACGTAGTCAGGTTTATCTGGAAGAGCATCAATTACCGACACGATATACCATACGAAATCGTTATGAATAATGATTCCCAATTCATCTCAACAAAGTTTATCAACTTCTACGCTAGGTGGAATAGTAAAGTTAGTCACTCCACGCCTAGAAATCCGAAAGGTAACGGGTAGACAGAGTCGACGAATAAGCACATTTTGGATGGAATTAAGAAAAAACTTGAAGAGAAGAAATGCAATTGGGCAGACAAGTTAGATGGAGTACTTTGGTCACATCGCACGACGTTGGACGATCAACTGGCTGTACTCTCTTCTCTCTATCTCATGGAATGGAAGCGCCCGCCCTGCAAAAGCCATTATTCCGACTCTGCGCAGAATCCATTTTCCAAGCAATGATGGGTCAAACGACCGAGTGATGGAAACTAGCATCAACGACTTGGAAGAACAAATAAATGACGCTCTGTCCCGCGTGCAAAACTACCGGCAACAAGCCGTGAAGTCTTACAGTAAGAAAGTACGAGGGTGGCACTTCACTAATGGAGACCTTGTGTTGCAAAAAGTGTTCGAAAATACAGCCAAGTTAAACGCTAGAAAACTTGGCGCTAATTGGGAAGGACCCTACATAGTTTGTAAAGTTGTGAAACCGGGTGTGTACGAGATCGTAATAATGGAAGGATAGATGATTCCATGAAGCTAGAATTCCATCAAATTGAAGCGATACTACTAGTGAAGCTATGCAAACTTGGTGTCTGTCTCACATTTTATGATGCCTATCTAATCTATTAATCATGTAATGAGAACTACATTTTGGCTCGACCCCTTTAAGGATACATAGGCAGCCTTCGGATATAGCTATAATTATATATAAAAAATTATAACTTGCTTACTCGGCAGTAAAAAGAAGAAAAAATATCAAAGCATATTTCAAAACAATATTCAAGTTAATTGTCAACTTCAACTTGTTACAGAAAGTTCTAACTTTCACATCAAAAAGCCGAGTCTTAAAATCTTGTCGAGTAAAACTCGACAAACTTTCTACATAACTAAGCCAAGTGATAAATTCTTGCCGAGTAAAACTCAAATAACATTCTACATAACTAAGCCGAGTCTTAAAATCTTGCACCGAATCTTAATAACTTCCTCATCTAAAACCGAGTCTTAAAATCTTGTGCATAATCTAACGAGATTAATTTTTTGTATTTTGACGGGATTAATTTCTCGCACTTCAACAGGATTAATTTCTCATACTTTGACAAGATTAATTCCTCGCACTTTGACAAGATTAATTTCTCATAATCATATTGAGACTGAGTTCTCATTATAACCAGAACATAATTCTCACTTATTCACCAAGATTAAGTTCTCACTAATGCAAGACCTAGTTTTGCGTGGAAACAGCAGGTTTTATTTCTAAATTCTCGCCCTTAAAGATCCAAATTTCGGATCAATATTTTGAGAATCGACTCTTGAAAATCTTTGAAAAGTTAAGTCAAAGAATCTTGGTTTAACGAAAGACGACTTACAAGTTTGACTCTTGTAAGCGGGCTTATGCCTAAACATTTTGGGATCTAACTTCTCGCCTTTATAAAAATTAAAGCCCTTGAAAATTGATTGTTTTATGTCCTAGTTCAAAACTTATGCATAAGACTTCGAGAAACGACTCGATTCATTATCAAATATTTTTCCATTTACAGCAAAAAGTTAATACAATCATCAAAAGTGCAAATAAGCGAGTTCATTTCATATATATTAAGTAGGAAAGAAAAGCCTTTATAAAAGAGAAGCTTCAAATATTACAAATATCTCTAATGAACAAAACCAAACGAACCACCAAGGACTGGTCAGAGAGAAGTCGCCATGCTTCTGTGAGTTAAGTCTCACCAGCCAAAGGAACCGCCAAAGAATCGTCAGAGAAAAGTCTACATGCTTCTGTGAATTAAGTCTCACCAGCAGCACGGCAAGATTTGCCAACCCTGAACACCAGGACAACTAAATCTTTGGGATGAAGCGCCGTCAAGGTCTCTCTATCCATAATTCCTTTGAACTTATTCAACTTGGCACCCACATAACAGTGACCACAGTAGGGATAGCCACCCCGCAATTAGATAACGACCAAAGAACATTTCTCGAGCCGGTATACTAGACGTATGAGAGATGAGCAGCCAAGTTGATGTTCATGTCAGTGAAGTGAGCAGCAATCCTTTCAAAATGACCTAAGATTTGGTCACGAAGATCCTGATAGATCTTTAGCTTCTCGGCGTTTGCAACATCCCAGATGGGAAGATCGAACTCCCTCTTCATCGATTCCAATTCGCCATGAAGCTTCATCGACAAGTCATTTTCCTTCTCGGCAGCTCTGAAGGCAGTTCTCTTGTCTGAATCAATGCAGTTTAGCGATTCGGTTAAAGTCATATTTTGCTGAGTCAGTTAAAGCACATTTTCTTGTTTATGCTTCAACTCAGCCCTTAGACGATTAAGTTCCTCTTTAGCCGCAACCAACCTAGACCTGGCCTCTACCACCTCCAAATGAGTTTACCCTGCTTGACTAGCAAGCTGGGCAGTCCTACAAGCATCCTCGTCGGGACACACCATTCTCCCAATCAAGAAAGACATCGTTTAAGTGGGAGATGAACAGAAAAAATAATGATACCCAACTGTTAGAAACTAAAAAACAATTGAAGTGTCAAGAAGAAAGAAACTATGTACTAACCCTGAAAAGGAGGTATGCAGCCTCCTTGTATTCTTTTCTATTCACCATTCGGCCAAGAGGGGAAAGAAGGTCCTGAGAAGACCTGATGTGTTGCATTAGGTCTGCACAGTTAACACATGATGACATAATTGGTGCCGCGCTCGTATGATTATAGAAGACTTGAAAGTTATTGAGGGTTCTTCCACCCCTCCTTCCCGCATCAGGAACTGTAGCGGGTGACCCAATCCTAAGTTCACCAGTCCTCGACTTTTTATGGGGGCACAGATTACCGTGACCCGCACTAGTTCTAGACGAGACCAGGGGAATGTCCCTAGTCTCAACAGGGATGGGCGTAAGAGCATTACTGCCCGGATCAACCTCTCATTCTGGCAGATTTCCCCGTATGAAGATAGCATCGATTCCATCTGCAATGTTTGGAAGTTGGAAATTGTCAAGACCCATTGTCAGAAAATAAAGATGAAGTCAGAAAAATTCAACTCGAAGGGGGCAAGTTTAAAAGACAGTAAAAATCGTTGGTTGAGAATGAAGCGAAGACTGAAGGTAAAAATAGGGGTATTTATACAAATATACCGAAAACCAAATCATCACACAATTAAGGCTACTAATAGCATGTTAAGCCACCCAACCATCCGATCGATGTCTGACACGTGGACCAAAGATTCGATAAGCAGGTAACTTACCAATTCGAAATTCACCATAATTTTCTGGTTCTGGGGGGGACAATTGTTGGAGGTGGATCCGAGATCCTACTTTGGTCCACGAGAATAATCGATAACTGGAAAATCATTAAGTCATGAACTCGGCTAAAGAGTCATATCGGCTCTCGTTTGACAACTTAGAAAGGTACCTATTCGGCTGATCATTGGATGGGAAGAGTTGCAACTTGTTCGAAGAAAAAATGAATTTTTCCTAATCTAGATACGAAAAACTTCTGAAAATCTAGCAAGAATTTTCCATTTATCTGCAAATATAAACAAATGTATTCTTTCCTGTTTCAAAGGATTGTAATCGCCTCTATGATCTCTAAATAGGGATAGAAACCCTTGACAAAAGGATCCACTTTTTAGTATTTTCGAGTTTATAATAAAAACTCAACCCGATCACTTCTTACTCAAGCAATTTTTTTGTGTCTCTTCGAATCAAGATTAAGGATCCGCACCCATCTTGCCTCTACTTTAATCAGAGCTTAATTTAAAATTTTTTGTGCTAAGTCATGCTCGAAGAATTGTGATGGTCAAACTTGCAAATTTGTAAAGAATAACAATATTTGGAATTGTTACTGTGTTGATAATGATATGTTTATGAGATGAAGAAGTTAAACTTTTGTCCACTTATTTTACTTATAGAATATTTTTTTTATTCTGTTATATTTTCTACTTTTATTGTTTTAGTTTTTATTTATATTAATATTAATCAATTTTATTTGTCTTCATCGAGGTTATAATATCTATTTATTATATCATATTTTGTTTTTGGCATAACCTAATAAAATAACAAAGACACGTCTATTATATTATATCATAAACATAACAATATAGTTATATTTAAAAATTACAAAAATGATTCAGTCTAAGCAAGTATTAACTATAACTAAACATATATATATATATATATATGTAAAACACAAGAATAAAAAATACACATATATATATATATATATATATGTGACGAAAACAAAGGAAATAAACAAAAATATATATGTATATGCTTATTATTAACTTACATGTAGAAAATAAAGATTAAGATTCAAAATATCTTTTATATATATATATATATATATATATATATATATATCAAAATACACTAAAAAAATATAAATTTGTCACGTGTAACGCACAGGTAATCATCTAGTTTCATTATAAAACAAATACAAAAAACTAAGTGTAATGGGTCAAACTTTATAATATAAACAATACTATATTTAAATCATCTTTTCGTATAAAATTAGGCTCAAACTAACTTAAATAAACGGTCCAATTTAACTCAAAAATACAATAAGACCATGTAACTAAAAATCATTTCAGTTGGTTAGTTATGTTTGTCGAAACCCACCTCAGATTCATAAGTTTGAGCTCCACTAAGCTGAATTGGCAGAACAAAAAAACATCTTCATTCGTCGTTTAATCCTAAAACTGGCCACACCTCGCTTTTCAAATAAACCCTTGGCATCTACACAACGATGCCAGATCTATGTCGATTATACTTCGTGAAAGATCGCAGACACTTTCTTTACTTCTCACCTTCATGGTTTTTAGGATATGTTCTTCTCGAGAATTTTGAAATGAGATTTTGATTATTAACATATTTTCATTTGACATTTTCTCTTATGTGGTTTCACGATCAATTTTTTCCTATAAATTTAATGAGAGATTGAAAATTTTGAGATATGAAATAAATGATGGACTGAAAGATGTAAGTCACTAAGATAAAGAACCAAACATTTCGCTCTCATATGTTTCCATCTAGCATCTTTATTTAAATGATTTGAATTATAGATTGGTAGCGTTTGATTGACAATTGAGTAACGTTTAAATTGTTTTTGATTTACAATTGAGTAACATTAATATTTTTATTTGAATTGATATTAACAATACATGTGTTGAATTGATAATAACAATACATGTGTTGAATTGATATTTTTATTTGAATTGAAATTTCAAAAGAACTTCATGAGGCTCGCCTAGTCATCTGTTCGGCCCATCTTCTCCAATTCACTATTATTGACCCCGTTAAGGATTTTGGGCCTGGTACCAACAGGAGCCCCCCAGCTTTTAAAGCGGTTTAGTCGGTTCAGAAGCGTGTTGTGTTGGGGATTTTCCTATTCTTTTGATAAGTTCATATCTTCGAGAATCTAGATTTTCCATATTTGATTTGCTTTTGTCTTCTTTCCTATTTATACTGGTCCTTAGCTCTTTTCGCTTCCCGTACTCTTAAGTGATTTCTGCGAGAATGTCTTCTTCAGACTACGCAGGCAAAGATGCTAAATCCGATGGCATTAATTCTTCTTGCTTCTAAATTTTACTTTGTTATTTCACGTCATGAGAATGACTTGTATTGTCTTTCTTTCAGGCCGTAACCCTTGCTCTCGGGGAGGTCAGAATCGCCCTCGTTCGATGGTGTACAAACGTCCTAGTCCTGGAGAAATTTTGTCTGGTGATCTTCCTCCCGTTGGTCGGGGGAAGGTGGACTCGCATGAGCACCTGGGCAAACGATCGCGCGTGGCTAATAATTGTGATGGTATGGGGACTTGTACTGACCCGGAGAAAGAGGATGGAGAACAACTTCCCGGTGCCTCTACCCCTGCTCGCGGGAAACGTTCTGATTATGTTACTCCAAACTTTCATTGGAGTTTCTTGCACACTCAGAATTGCCCTATAACCGAAGACAAAGATGCTATGTCGATTGTTCTTCGTCACTTCAAACATCGCGGCTGTACTGTCCCTGCGTTTTCTGACATGGCGGAGAGTGAGATTTACTCCGATGTTCTTGACAGCTTTGGACAGGTAGAATAACTTTTACCAGGTTCCCTACTGTTGTTGCATATGACGTCGTTACTTGTTTCTTTTGCAAGTTATTGCAGCTTTCAACCGCTACGTTAGTTTTTGCGAAGCTCGGTTCTCGTCTTCCATTGTTCATGAACCGAACAAGACGCTTGATACCTTGGCGAGCATGCTCAGTTCTGCTCAGGAAAAAGAGGGCAAAAAGCAGGTCGAGCTTAAGCGCCTCTCAAGTCGTCTTGTTTCGGCAAATAAAAGAATCTCAAAACTCGAAGGCTTATTGCAACAATAGCATCTTGCTCGGGAGTCCTCCATAGAGACTGCAATTGCCAAGACTATGGAGAATTTATCGTCTAAATATCGCGATCATCTTTCTCGACTGCAATCTCGTCTTGATAAGAAAGACCAAGAAGGGCAAATAGAAGCGAAGGTTTCTGATGTTGATGCTCGTTTAGACATGATTGATAAGATGAAGAAGGGAGACCTTGACATCAAGTCGGAGGAACCTCGCCTTCACGATCAGTTATCTGGGCTCAAAGCTGACCTTAGTCTCCTGGATTATTCTGACTTTGTCGGTGATACTCGTGAAGATGTTATTACTGATCAAGAGCCTTCTTCCTTCGAGGGAATTTTGTAGAATGGATTGAATGGAGTTAATTCTCCTCGCTGCATCCTATGATCAGCGTTTTTCCCTTTTTCTTCTTTTTTTGTCTCGTTCGTTCCTTTTCTTAATTGTTTTCGAATATTGGCGGTATCTTCTTCACCTTTTAAGTAATGGTTGCATTTTCTTGTTTCAAGTGTTTTTATCCAAAACATTCTTGGTTTGCTGCTCGCTAGGTGATCAGTCTAGCTTCTCGCAGTTAATCGTTGTTTCAAACGTAATCAGAAGTTGCTCTTTTGTCAATCTTTGATTTTTAAATTCGGTTATTTATGAAGTTATCTTCGCGAGTTTTTACTCGTTATCGCCTGTTTTCGGCGTTGTTCTCGTGAAACTTTGCTCGCGTCCTGCCTTTTTTCTCGGCAGATATATTTGAACAAATTAGGTTTGCTCGCGTCCTGCCTTTTTTCTCGGCATGATTAGGTTTTGTTTGTGCGAGCTCTTTCTCGCCAATTTCTCTTTTCTTTTGGCGGGACTTTCAAGCCAGCACGAGTGGGACGTCGTTTCACCTTTCCCATGCGTGTGGCGACAGTTGGTATTCCCCATTAGATGGTTGACACGAGGCGCACATCTGACGGGTGCTTTCCCCACGCGCGTGGTAACTGTAACGTCGTCGCACGCGTAGCTTGCCCCGACCGTTGGATGTATTTTGCTTCCACGTGGCGTTCATCCGACGAGGTGTGGGGATTGGTAATATGACGGGACTAACTGCATCTCTCCCGTCATTTCCGCCATTTGCTGATTTCTCTTTCAAAAAATTCTCGCATTCTCTCCTTCTTCCCTAGCTGAAAATTCTCGCACTCTCTCCTTCTTCCCTAGCTCTGTATTCTTTTGGACTCTTCGAAACCTTCGATACTTCTTGAATCCTTCAAAGCGAACAATACATTTCAGGTAATTCTTTTTTCCTTTCTATTGTCCTTCAATCTTCTTATAAATGGCCAGAGGTTCCAATTCCGAGGACACAGAAGCCTTCGAGTACGAAAGGAGGGTTCAACCTCTAAAAAGGAAGCGCCGGCATTCGACGCTATCGCTAGAGTATCCTCTTTCAAGCTCCGACGATGAGCCGGAGGTTTCCTCCTGTTTTGCGGCCGAGAATCAGGCGTATCTCGAGTCGCCGGTAGAAGGAACGGAGATCTTCGGCCCTCATCCTCCTCCTGTGCTAACTCGGAAGATTTTGACCCTGTTTGAAAAGGAGAATGGGTTCCCGGAGGAGGTGACCACATTAGTGCCGCGACCTGGGACGTCGCCAGAGTTGGTCCGCCAGGATAGCTGTGCGCGTACCTGATCTCTTTTAAGGAGTGCGGGCTGCGGTTCCCGATACCATATCAACTGCTCGCACTCCTCGATTTTCTGAACCTCGCACTTCCCCAGGTGTGCCCATCTTTTATTCGGGCGATCTTGGGGACCCTGACCCTCTTAGTGGAGCAGAAAGAGCCCCTGCAAGGACAAGACGTCCCTTACTTTTGGATGGTGAAGACCAACCCATCCGATAAGGGGACTTTCTATATGTCCGGAAGGCCTGGTCGCAAGGTAGTCACGGA
>OVBA01000397.1:0-69231 GCA_900406435.1 Lepidium aucheri
CTTTGGTGAGTCCGAATCGATGGAGACTAGATTGTGTGGAAGTATGCGAATTAGAACCACAAAGGAGGGTGATGATTCCTTTGATAATCTCGGTCTAATCAAGCTTGGATCCCTCACAAGACCTGATCTCGGCTCCCTCTCTCGAATCCTCAAAGAGATTAAGTCGGCAAAGGCTCAAGACACATGCTTGAAAAGAAACACTCTTTTGTANTACAATAGAAAGAATATGAGCTTATATAGAGCTCGTACAAGACAAAGGGCCAACGGTCATGAGCATAAAATATGAAAGAAATATCAAAGTAATAAGTGTGCAATGGACAAATGATGGTGGTCGTCGATCTTGGAGCCGTTGGAAAAGATGTGATGATCGGCCGAATATGGAAAGTCTTCAAATGGGAGGATTCGCCTAATCCTGTGGGTGCTGGAGCATGGTGAGACTTCCCTGGATGATTCTGAGTGTTTTAGAGAGTCTTCTGGTCGCCACACATAAGTTTGAAGTCCTTTGAAGCAAGTAAATACCAAGCATTCTTTAAACAGCACCGGATCGGATCTTCTTCTTGTTGGGCGTGTATCTAGAGGATCCGATGGTGTAATGATGCGTTCTTGGGCTTGTTGGAACCATGAAAGGCCCAAGAATATTATCCAAGTTGTCCGGAGTGAAGGGGGCTTCTGAGCCGGGCTGTGTAGCTTGATATTTGGCATTGTTGGGAATAAGGCCTTAGCAGAGAAGGTCCAACTTCTAAAATCAATAACTTTTGGATCCAAGCATCTTATGGACTGATTCAACTTTTAGAAGTTAACTGGTTGTGTTAGGAATCCATTGAAATTTACTTTATGGCTTAATTTTCTATGTAGAATCTGGAACGCTTTAATAAGTGATTGTATGTCTCCATCGGATCTATTGAAGATCTTCCAAGTTGTATCTTCAATATCTTCTTCATATGAGTTCCTTTTGAAATGATTCTTCTTCGAGTCATCTTCAATATGAGTAAGGTGCGTTCTCCAAGTGTTTTTGAGCTTGAGCTTGTGATATTGACCTCCATGTGAGCTGAAATCCACTCGCTGGTCTCCATAGCTCTCGTTAGTTGCACGCTTCCTTGCTCCATGGTTAGAAAAGAGTGATCCGGCTTGGTTTTGGTTCTTGGAATCGCATCATCAAGTGCAAAGTGACATACTTCTATGAATTGTTCTTCTTCATCAAATTCAACCCTTGGTGCTATACGCATGATCTCATTCATAGATTTGTACTTTCGGCGAGGTTGAGATGATTCTCCTTCTTCAATAGTTCGAGACTTGACGCCTTGTGCAGTACTTGGATTTGTAACATTTACAAAATGTTCCTCAATGTTTTGTTGTTCTTCAACGCCTTGTCGATCATTTACAGGTAAAGGAAGAGTTTTCTTCACTTCTTCCTTTCTCTCCCAATCCCATCTCTTGTTCTCTTCCAACTCAACATCTCTTGACACTTCAATTTTCTCATTTTCCAACATGAGAACTCTATAGCCTTTTGACTGATTGCTATAGCCAACGAACACTCCACGTTTTGCTTTGGCATCTAATTTCCTTCTCTTTTGATCGGCAATATGCACATAGCATAAACTCCCAAATATCTTCAGTGAGACACATTCGGTTTGTGACCATTCCACATCTCTATAGGCGTCACTCCATCTCCAATAGCCTTAGAGGCTATTTGATTTTGTAAATAAGAGGCAGTATAAGTTGCTTCTGCCCAAAACTTAAGTGGCAAGTTTTGTTCAAAGATCATTCTTCTTGCCATCTCCACCAAAGACCTATTCTTACGCTCAGCTGCACCATTTTGTTGTGGGGAATAAGGCAATGTCACTTGCCTATCTATCCCTTCTTTCTCACAACATTTGTTAAACTCTTGTGGGACGAATTCACCACCACCATCAGATCTCAACACCTTGATTTTACAGCACGATTGATTTTTGACCATTGCTTTGAACTTCTTAAACATTTGATAGGCTTCTGATTTTTGTTTTAAGAAGTATACCCAACACATGTGAGTATAGTCATCCAAAAACAATAGAAAGTATCGGCTGCCATCAAGTGATTGATGATGCATTGGTCCACATACATCCGTATGTATGATCTCGAGTTTCTCTCTTTTCTTGGGTTGAGATTCTTTTTGAAAACTTTTTCGTGATTTTTTGCCAAGGTTACATGCCTCACACATCTCCTTGTGAATATCGAATTTCGGTAAACCACTTACCAAATCTTGTTCTTGTAATTTTTGTAAGCAAGTATTGCCTACATGACCAAGTCTCTTGTGCCAAATCGTCATATCACCCTCCCCACTTGTATTCATGGCTTCTTCTTCTTCTTTAACAAGACTCATCTTGAATATGAAACTCTTGTTGGTCATTCGAACATCCAAGAACTTCCTTCCTTTTGCATCCAAAATGACACATCTCTTGTCTTGAAAACACACTTGATAACCGCTCAGGACTATTTGCGACACACTCAATAGGTTCTTCTCCAACCTAGGCACCAGGAACACATTCTTATAGTCTTCTTGCCATAAGGTGTCCACACATCAACATCTCCTTTACCCGCAGTCATCATAATGTCACCATTACCAACTTTGATCGGAATTTTGATACTTCTATCAATTCTAGAGAAGTATCTCTCATATTTATTCATATGGTTAGTGCAACCACTATCTACTAACCATAAACCCTCCTTTAGGACAGATGTTGCAACTTCAATTGCACAAAATATCATGTGCTCTTCACTAGAGTCAATTTCTTCTTTGAGAGAGTTACACGGGCTTTCTCATTTTTCTTTGAGTGACATTCCTTCAAGTAGTGACCCATCTCACCACAACTGTAACATTTAACCTTGCTAGGATCTTTATCCTTTGCTTTCTTCCAACAGTAGGGCTCCGTGTGATTTTTCTTTTTGTAATAATCACACCACCTTTTGCCTTGAGTGTCACGACTCTTATTATTTTCCTTCTTCGTATCCAATCATTTGTTGCGAGCATAGAATCCTCCTTCATTTGTGCGATCTTCTCTAACTGACAACCTTGCTTCATGTGCTCGTAAGATACCAATTAATTCAGTCCTTGTGAGTGAAGTCAAATCTCGCGTTTGCTCCATCACACTAACGATGCTATCAAACTTGGCTGGGGGAGAGATGAGTATCTTTTGTATCAATTGATAATCAATCCTCTTTTCACCATGATAAGTTAATTGATTCTCCAAATCAACCCATTTATCCGTGAATGACTTGATCTCTTTATTCTCATTCATCTTCAACATTTTGTATTCTCTACGCAATGTTTGAAGTTTCACCAACTTGACTTGAGGAGAGCCTTCATACTCAGCCTTCAATGCGTCCCATGCCTCTTTTGATGTTGTAGCCGTTGCAATTTGTGAGAAGATGTGATCGGTTACAGCAGTTTGCAAAGTCTGCAAAGCGTCATATCATTTAAGAGTGCTTCTTCTATAAGAGTCTTTGCTCGTGCATTTTCCGGTGTTTCTTGTACTGGTGCGAGTGGCACACCTTCTTCAATTACGGACCATAAATTTTGAGTCCAAAAAATTGTTGCCATCTTAATCCTCCAAAAGTCATATTTCTCCCCATCGAATATGGGAATGAGTTGATGCGAAGTTCCTTGCATTTCTACAGGTCACCGATGTGAAAATGAATGCCAAACTTCTTCTCTCAATTTGATTTACAGAACTAGTGCTTGTGTTTGTCCTCTCAATCGTAAAGCTCTGATACCATGTATATCAAGAGATTTGTGTTTGTGAAAAGAACAAAGTATTTCAAATCTGAAATCTAAACTATATTGATAAGAAACAAAGTATTACACACATTGTTTTACAAATGAGTTTTTGTCTCTAATATATAGGAAACAAAACATTTTGATGGTAGGAAACGAAACAACACAACTCTAATCTAAAGGACACAACCTAAAAAAAACACAACTTATAATTCCTAAAGTTACAACTTAAATTAAAAGACACAACTATATGAATAAGTGTGATTCATATCTCTTCAAAACACAACCAACTTATTCATATATTTTGTAGTAACTAACTTTATGTAAATACAAACTATATAAATATACGAGATTTTGATTATAGTTTAACATTATAACAGTTGGCTAGTGGTTTTCCAGAGATGGATGTCTCATGCACCACAAAACTTTCTTTCTACTATCCCAATCTGGATCCAAATTCATGATTTGCCACTCCAATACGCCTCTGCCATGACGACTCGTCTTATCCCCTATTCGATTGTTGAGGTTTTGGAAGTAGATGTTCAACCGACTTCACTTTCTAGAGCAGCTCTCATCCATGCTCTATTTTGTAGTGTTTGATCATTTTGTTTTTATCTTTTGTGTTGTCTTTTTCCTCAATCTACTTTTGATATTATCGGCCTGTCCGAATTGGTTAGATTAAATTGGGTTAGGTCTCATTTTTGTGGTGAACTATTGTAACTAGTCTTACTTAATTTTCTATATTATTCAGTTTTCGGAAAGAAAAAAAACTAACTGATTATATGAATACATCGTTCGAGGTTAAACAAAGGCAACTCAACCACTTCTGAAAGTTGTAAACCAAAGAGGATGACTCTTAATCAATCTCTTTTTAATTGCAAACTTCTTGATTTTATGTTTGTTTATTTTGGTGTACTCTCATAAAAGACTTTTATGTTCCATGTTTTTGAATTTTTAACTTTTGGTCTTACACAAATTGGGGAGCTAGCTCCCCTTATTTCTGAATATCTATCTTTGTATAGCTGAGGCCTTAAAACTCCTTTGAAGGATTGAATAAAAGCCCTTTAACGTGAGAAAAAAAACAATTAAAAGGGAATACGGTGTAAACTGTTTTCCGAAACAAAGATACTTTGGGATATCGAACCGAGATTCAAGGACATCTTGTCTAATCTTGTTGGCTAGCTGATTTGAAAATCTCAAAAGAAACTAGTGAATATAATAGAAACGGTAATAGATTATCCCTCCGAGAAGAATGTATATACGTCTAAATCTACTGCTTGCTAACCTCTTGCAAAAACCCCCCCAAAACTCAAAGCTGCCTTTTACAATTCACAAAACAAAAGGATATATATAAAAAAAGAACAGAGCAACAATCGAGGAAAATCAGACAATCCAAACAAAAAAAGCAACGTTACTTTATCTTTTAGATACTTTCGGCTTCCATACTTTTGGATTTGATATTCATCCGAGCCAAGAACTGTAACATGCCTGTATTTGAGGGTCTAACCCATCAGATTTTTCTAGGTTTTTCATGCAGTAGCTGAACAAAGACGTGGTTTAGCTATTTGGGATACTAAATTGGTATGCTTCTCAAAAACTGTGATGTAACCCCAATGAGACGATTACAAATCATATTTTGCAGAGTGATTCTTTGGTAATGGACGCAGGAGTTGTCACCTGTATGTTCAACCTACAGGACGAGTACTCCATCCTCGTATTCAAACTCTGCTTTTTGTTTTCTACTTTATAAAGGAAGCCAGAAGAAACAAATTGCTATACAATGACAATTCATCACTCAGGTTCGCCTCCTTCTTTGAAGTGTTGTGCAAAGTATTCATCTAGCTGTCCCCAGTTTGGGATGTCTGATTGATTGGTACTGTCGGATGGTAACGACCGGATGCATTTAAGAATAAGCTCAACGTGAAGCTTTAGCCTGAATATAGATGAAATGAATGTTTGTTACAGAAGCTAAGTTGGTTTAATTGTTTTGAAGGACGTAAAGTTACCTTTTCTTTGCCTCTGGAGTGCTCATCTCCAAGTTAGTAAGCGTTTGAGAGGTTTGTGTATGGATAATCAAAATCACCTGCCTACATGAATCATATAAATTTACATTAATAAGGAAATATTAGTGACTTCGTCATTTCAGAACCTGAAATATAATTTTCTGCCTTAAACAGTTATAAGAAAAGACTCAGTGATTTGCTTGTGCTATACCACAGAGTGAGTCTGTAATTGGTTAGATCGTTTATTCCCTACCCTACAATAGGTAAATTCTATTCATAAATAAAAATTGTGCACCCTAAATGTCTATGCTATGAAAGCTGCATATATGCTCACCTGAAGATTGCTTGAACATCCGCTTCATGCAATGTTTCGGAGAGGACGCGGTGAAGGTAGCCAACTTCCTGTTAGATTAAATGCACATTAGGGCTTCGATTATTATCTTTATAAGATTATTGAATAAGATTAAATCACCCTTGTGAGTGGCCACGCAAACTCTTTAGTTTGTTTATTGCTGTCTGGCGGTCTATTCCAGCCCTCAACAACTTTAGGCAACCCATGAAGATGCGCCAATAGTCTTTCTCTCATTATCTGAACCAGTTTTGTGTATATTTCATCACGATGAATCCTATAATCCTGAAAATTGACGAGACTCTGAAGTTAATGGAAACAGGCATCAAGACCGCCACCCTAATTCTTATATATTCTAGAAACCTATAAAGAACCAACTGGCGTGATTTCTTTTTCAACTACTGCTTAATCAGGTGTGCAACAACTTTTTTACGACCTGAAAGAGTAAAGAGACAAAAGCTAGAAGCCAAAGAGAGAAACATACCTGAGCAACTTTATCAATCTCTACTGACAACAGTGGCTTTCTTGTCTCAGGAACTTTTGAAAAAAGAATTCTTCTGGTTTCTTGGACCACAAAAAAAAAAAAAAAAAAAAAAAAAAAGGGTTATGCAGGGACTCACTAAAAAATGAGCCAGGAAGATCCGAACAAAATCATTGGGAAGCTGTACAATTAAGAGACTTAGCATCTTATCTTATGATTAAACAATCCAAACACGAACAAATCCCACAACAACTAAATTCATCGTCATAAGCAAATGAAGGTCAGTAATGAAATGCTTCGTGAACACAAAGTATAACACTTCTAGATGAATCAAAGATATTAGTCTAGCTGAATACATTATGGTTGCAACAGTTAAAATAGATAAATAAGAACACCTACCAGGAATAATAGTGTAGGTGAAGTCAATTACTTGACTTGCAAGTGCCAAGTGTTTCGCCTTTATGGACTTCAAACCAGATACCTATAGCATGAAGATGGCCATTCAAAAGGTCAATACTATTACTATTTACATCTGTTATGCGCAAACAAAATTTAAGTTTTTTATGTCAAAAAACTAGGTGAGGTGATAGTGACTGATTAAAATTTACACGCTTATGGTTTGAAAACTCAAAACAGCTAATCAGCATCGAAAACTACAATTTTCTCCATTTAAATCATATTCATACCTGCATAGCACCAGCACCCAGAACAAGTTGGCAAGTCCTAGTGTTGAAAAATCTCAACACTTCAACAACACGAAGAACAATTTCCGAGGACAAAGCTGGCAAAGAATTGTTCATATCAATATACTCGGACAGCATTTTCAGCAATATTAGCCCACTGCAGATATAGAACTTGAATCAGGTATTACTCAAATTTTCAGCCGGAACAGAAGCTAAACATTAAGCAATCTAAACGTAGCAAACACTACAAATAGTTAGAGCGTATCTCTCATCTCAGACATGCAAGACAACAAAAGTCTTATCTGGTGAATGGGAAGTGAGACTAATATATTCCATACTCGAGAACCATTCAAATTACAAGAAAAAAAGGCATGAATAACAACAATAAAATGTATGACGAGAAAACTAACCAGTTCACCATGTGGTAACCAACTCCTTGATAGAAAAGGTTTGATTTTCGGGACGCCTTCTGATTACTTTGATTACTCGGAGCTGAAGATACACCAGTCTTGCTTTTCTCAAAAGACTCAGGCGTGACAGTGGATTTCACAGATTTTTCATTTTGCAGTTCAGTATTTTGATCTCCACTTCCTGAAGTGAGAGACCCATTGAGAGGGAGCTTACTGTGGTACGTTTGAGTATCAGCTTCATCCACTTTCCCAGAAATCAACTCCTGGGGTGCAAAAATAGAACTGATTATGGATTGAAATTCTTCTGGGACATCTATCTCATCCCATGTTTCTTGATCCAGCACAGCTTTCAGTTTTGTCATCTACAGAAAATCAAAATACAAATTTAATTCACGACCAGAACTCTTAATAATGAAAGAATTTAGAATTACAGAATATGCATTTATGAGATGAAGCCAACTGTACGTTGTGGAAAGTAGGTTTACCCTTTCTGCCACAAAAAGCATAGATCAGATGGCATGGGCATATTGCTCTTGGTATAACTTTTTCACACACTTATTCTTTTCTATAAGCCATGAAACTAAACAAAGGTGCAGATGTGCTTACTGTAAAACTTATCAACATATATTTATAGAGACTAACCCGAGTTTCATGCTGGGAATCTACAAAGGCCTTGGCTTGTGATTGCAGTGTCCCACGAATACTAGATCCCAACCGTCCACCAATCTGTCAAATTCAGAGCAAATTTCATGCAAGAATAAGTGATGCAATATCTTGTCTCTTTTATGAAGAAAACTTTGCAAGAAATACCTTCTCCGTAATTGTTATGAACTCTTGGGTCAGATCATAAATACTCATGAACTCCTGCAATTTTAATTTTGGATGAAGAAGAGCACGGACTCCTAGTAGCTTAGCCCACCTACCATGAGTAACCTCGCAAGCAGAAAAGACAGCTTCTGTGTTTTCTCTCAAGACATCGGCCCTACATAAATAAGAAAAGTAGCCTAATTAAGTTCCAAGCGTAAAAGAAAGGTTTGTGTTACAGACCACTGCGAGAATTTGGAAGATGCATGAAAGTAAAAAAGCATTAAAAACCTGAAGTTTCTTGACATGTTCATTAAGCTTGATGCGTCACTTGATTTTCCCTGCAATGGTAGGGCCTTTGAGGTAGCCTTACCCAATGGAGAAGACACAAATGACCCGCCTTGGAAACCTGTATCCTGGGCTGTTTCGGCCGCTACAGCACCAACAGCAATTGCAGCTGCAACAGAATCAGCTGCATAATGTCCATCAATGTTGCAAAGAATCCATTCAATTGCCTTTTTCACTTCCGAAGCCCTGACTAAATGTGCCTGCATTCACTAAATGAAATGAAATCATATTACATCTTAATCAAATATCTCACAGCGTCAGAGGGCAGAAGGTTTCAAGCCTCTTGTATCACAACCAAATAATACTGCCAAAGGATTAACATAAGCCGAGCATCTATGTATAACTTCCTGTAATTGTTGTTTAAATACATAAAATTTTCATAATTGATGCATATATTACCTGAACAATCCTATATATGGCAGTTAAGAGATTAACAAATGCTTCAGATGACAGAGACCTCAACTTGCTCGCAAGAGATAAGCCACCACCTGTATAGACAGTAGGAGTAAGCATGGTTTCCGGAGAGACAATGCCAACAAAGAAGAATACATTATTCTACGAGAAGGATAAGAAAAACTCTATAATTCCTCAAATAAGTTACCAGCCAGCATTCTTCATCATTTAACCAATTTCCATATAATTTACTTCTCAGTTGGGTCTCAGATATACTAGATATCAAAAGAAAAACAAACAAATGGGAATATACAGTTATATCTATAAGACCATTTGCTAAAACAAGAAATCAATATCATAGTTTTGATGGTGCTGGACTTGATGTGAACGTGTATCAGAGAAATTTTGCACTTTTCAAGTATGAAACTTATGTTCAACCGTGTATTCATGCACAAATTAAGTCGCATGATAAACTTTATACATAGTAACAACAATGAAAATCTCACCATCCACATCAACTGAGCGCTCCCCATGTGAAAAATCAGATTCAAGCGATTTTGCAACAAGAACAGGAAGCAGCTCAGCAACTGCGTTCTTAATTGCATTTTTCATTTCGGATGTGAGTGCATCACGATACATTCTCAAAATTGAGGGGAACTTTGCCTAAGGAAAAAAGTTCAAAGAACAACACATGAGAAACTGATTAAACACTTAATGAGCACTATGAACCAATAACAAAGACCAGAAACAGCATGAACAAGGAAATTAAAAGTTAAAACAATTAACCATTTTCAATCTCAGTGGTACCATATAAAGAAAAAGAATCAGGAGTGGTCACTCACTGTTCTTAGCAATCCAATAACTAGAGGAAGAAGCCGATCACATAGGGTAGAGGTTTCCTCTTCTTCCAGCTTAACCTGCAAAGGTGTAAGCCCAAAATTCAGAGTCATGCTGTAAGTTGTTCCAGTTCTTTTTCTGATTAATCTACAGTTTCTCACAGTTTCGGATCTTCTATTAAGTTTTTACACCAACAAGCACGCTCCACATAGTACAAAGGAAGCACCATATTCATTCAAGATATAAATTTGTATTGTATGAGACTTACTTCATCAACAGTCTTGTTAGTGGAAATGGATCCCCGTATTTTTGCTGCAGATAAAATCAGTACATCTATCTCCCCAGTATCATGTATTGAGATACGCATAAATTCTGATGTGAGAATACTACAAAGAAAAAAGCAAGTCATCAGATACTAGACACTAGACCAATTAAATAAATTAAAAAGAGGAAACAGGACAGGTAGATATAGGATGGGAACTACTATATCTTTACACAACAACACTACCAAAGAAAATCAATTTACTAATTGCTTTGTACAATGTTCTACACCTTCGAAAGTAACTAAACATGAATGAAATATCCAAGTATTGAAGACATAGTTAGATTTGAATTACAAACTAGGACTAATCATAATAAGGAAGACTTCGCCCACAAGGCTCTACAGCATAAAGACCCAAGTTGAGAGGTGAGGTTAAGAGTTCAGAAGTTATGATTGATTAGCCATAGGATGCTATAAGCCTGGAGGCAGTCATTATCCAGAAGGTAAAGTCTCACTTTACATCTCAACAAATGCCCAAGCACAAGAAACATGATAGAATTAATTTTAAACTAAGTAATAGTATCTCTGCAGATTATAGAGAGACTATCTGCTATGAATAAACCAGAGCTGCAAAAGCCCCCAATCATTTTTCAAGTTGATTGCCTTCACTATCTGAGGAATTTCAAGAGGTTCAACAGCAAAACTCAAAACATAGTGACTAGATCACATTTCCATCTCTTTTCTACAAAATAGAATTCAAAAGTAGTTGATTGCTTTGGTAAGGTACTTGACACAATAAACGTGAAATCTGACTTAGTCTCATTGTGTTCCCATTCAATTCATCCTTAAAGCATTACCGCCAGACTGAATACAGCTTATTGTACTCAGTTATCATAACCTGAAATAAGACGCACCTGTTTATAGATTCTATTGAATTAGTAACATGATCCCGAAGATGGCGGAAGCAGTGAAGACCAGTCAGTTCATCCCCAGCCTAAAAATGATGGAAACCAGCAGAGCTTCTTCAGAAAGAGCACTCTAATCATCTAAAAGTAACCAATTTCAATTACAGATGAACTTACCAACAAGTTCTGAAGATCGTCAGTTATATCCAAAGCTCCAGCACAATCTGCGGACGCAACAAGCTGAACAAAAAAGAAACAAACTTCCATCAAGAAAAAAGAGGAAATACACAAAAGTAGCTAACTTGACACTACTCCAAGCGAATCAGTAAATTATCTTTTTACCAATTTGAGTGCAGAGAGAGCTTGGTTAACATACAAAATAAGTCTCAATCTACGTTGCAGCTCCAACATATTTATCCTAGTTGAGCTCAGATCTTGAATCTGTCGAGCTGAATCTACCAAATTCCTGTCCAGGAGCCGAATAGTCTCTTTCAACTCGCGGATCCTACTACAACCCTCAACAATCTTCACATTCAAATCCTGTAACTGCCCCTGGGCCTCAAAGAATGAATCCGACCTCACGGATATTTCCTTCACTAGATGCAGCTCCACCACATCAAGATACTGTGACAGTTTCTCTTGAAGCGCTAGATTCTCCGTCAGACTCGAGAAAGGGCAAGCAGAACGAAATGTAGCTCCATCTTCAAGGGCAAAATCCTCCTTAAAGTAGAGTGAAGGAACCTCACGCAAGCACGCGGCTAAACCCGATACGTGGCTCTCTTCATCAAACCCAGAGCTCTCTTCCCTAGTATGTTTCCTAATATCCTCAAACCTACCATGAGACTCAGAGATCGACGAAACGTAGCCATGGAAATCGGATCTGGTAAGCTCCGTACCCGGAAGCTTCGTTGAAGCAACAGGAGCGAACTCAGATGGAGCTACAAACGTCGATGAAGACCACCAACCAACCCAAGAAGCATCGGAACCATAAACACCAGACTTCCCTCCATGTGGATTGTTAAGGATTGACGAGAGACTCTGACTACTTGCATCCGAGATCGATTTGGTTAATGATGAATGAGAAGGAGACTGAGACGAAGACGAAGAACGGCCAAGATCTAAGCTCGATCGGTTCGAATTGCCAATGGACCTTCCCATAAGGGAAGGCTGCGAATCCATAAGACCTTCAGGAAATCAAAATCATGAACAAAATGCGGAGAAAAGTCACAAAAGTTGATCTGGGGAAGAAAAATCGCAGAGAAATCAAACTATCAAAATCAGAGTGGTGTTAGAGGATTTGAAGAGCGTGAATCGAATTGTGTATTGAGACAAAAATTGGTGAGAGTTCGATCTGAAGAGAAGCAAAGAACAGAGGGAGTTGTGGAGGACTGAGGAAAGCCCTCTCTGGGACGAGACTCGGTGAGATGGTTCGAGAGCTGGTGGTACCCAGTGCGGACTTTCACTACGGAGATTCAATCGACGGTGGATTAAGTATCCACGTCATTTACACAACATATATTTTTTTCCGTCAAATAAATTTTTTATTACGCCTGATAGCGTCTAAATCCCAGAGAAATTGGGTACATACACCCCATTAGAAAAACAGAGCCACGCAAGACAGTTACAAAATTAAACAATGAGGTCATTTGCAGTGGGTGAGAGAAGCCACTCAGGGCAACCTGTTGCCAGGTAAGATTGCCATCGCCCATCGAAGGTAACACTCGAGGCTAGTTTATTTGTAGGTACATTCGCACTAATAGCTGTAAGTGGTACTCTACAACTCTGGAATTGTTGCACTAACTGGATAATTGTATGACTATATGTCCGATTTCTCAGCCAAAAGCCGTGATTTTGAATTGCGTTTACCACCGCAGCTTATTCTATTGTGATCTCGATGTTATCAAGTTTCAGGTCTATATAGCTATGTAGCGCCCATCTCAAACATTCAAACTCTGCAACAATTCTATCTTGACAAGGAGGTAAGGCATCACAAGCATGGAAACAAGTATGTCCCTCATGATCACGAATCAACCAGCCAACTCCCACAAGTGAAGATGCATTTATCCATGATGAAGCAAGATCGCACTTTAAAGAACCATACAATAGCTGTTGGATTAGGCCCAGACAATTGGGAAGCCTGCATCAATTTGTCGTTAGCTCTGCGCCATTCTTCCGCCTCTCCTAGTGCTGTAGCAAGTAGAATGTCAGCATTTGGAACTTTGTCTGCGAAAATCTTAGCATTTCTCTGCTTCTATATTCCCCAAAGAATCCATGGGAGGACGAACCGAACTTCCAAGGTAAGAACTCGAGACTTGAGGATGTCAAGGAGCTGCTACATATAATTAGAGATAGTTTTTGCGACTCTTATGGGAAGTAACAGATATTTTATCAATCGCAGTACCCTTGTGGCTATATCACACTCAAACAATACATGTACAGTTGATTCATTCACCATTTTACATATTGAACACCGAGGGACATGAATGATACCCCAAGATTTTAATCGTTCAGCCACTGGTAGAGCATCAGACATTACCCGCCATAGAAGGTTCTAATATTTGGCAACGTCTTTATTTTCCAGATTCTAGCTTTAAGCTTATTATCTCGTCTTCATTCACATTTCTCTCACAACCTTGCTGTTTCATTTGTGAGATCATACGACTACCACTTCTCGCGTTATACTTACCATTACTCGATAAAGCTCAGATCCATTCGTTGCTAGAGAAAGGCATGGAGGAAAGGCTAAAACTCGAGTAACTTCCTCAACAGGAAATAGCGTAAGAAGTGTGTCCTTATCCCAACCTCCCTCTGGCAGAATAAGGTCACAAACCTTCGCATTAAGATCATGTATCGGAACTAAATTAAGTGGACACCTTGGGACTTTATCTAAAACCCATTTATCTAACCACACAGAATTTGTTCGACCATTACCAATAGATTTCAGCATTTCCCTTTTCAAGGAGAGAGCGACGAAATAAAATGCTTCTCCAGACATATGAAGGACAAACTCCTACACCAGTTTCAAAAAAAATCCTTGTTTGCAAAATACTTGGCTTTATAAACTCGAGATAACATAGATGATCTATCTGATAATAAACGCTATGCCTGCTTAGCGAGAAGGGATTGATTAAAATCTTCTACTTCCCTAAATCCGGTCCCACCTTCAGTTTTTGCTTTGCACAATTTATTCCAAGCCACCCAATGAATTTTATTCCTCTCAGTTGAGCTATTCACCAAAAACTCGATAAGGCACTAGTAAGTTTTTGATCTTGACACTTAGTTAACTTAAAACAGAACATAGCATAGACAGGTAGGGCTAAGCTGATATATTTAATTAAAATCTCTTTCCTGCCCATAGACAAAGTTTTAGTATGCCAACCAAAAATGCGAGACTTTAATCTATCGGTGATATAAGATAATAGTTCTCTCTTCGAACCACTAAGACATTCTAGAAGACTTAGATACTTACCAGAATCTCTTTCCAATGTAATTCCCATGAACAAACCCAAGATTCTGCGCATAATTGGGTCGATTTTATCCCCAAAAGTGATAGCTAATTTTTGGTAGTTAATAATCTGTCCAAACGCATCACCATACAGTTTGAGACAATGCAATAATTCCGAGTCTTCAGTAAAAGTAGCTCGACGCATAAACAACCTATCATCGGCAAACAACAAGTGTTGGACAGAAGGGCTTTGTTTTGTCAATGTAATACCCAGTAAGGTTTGAGCCTCCTCAGATCGCTTCATGACATGAACAAGAGAGCGGATCTCCTTGCCGAATGCCTCTCTCCGGCTTAATAAAACCATAAGGTTTACCATTCATGAGAACAATATACGTGACAATAGTGACACATTCCATTACCCACTTGATCCAAAGATTATCGAAGCCTAACTTCTGAAATAAAATCTGAAGAAAGGTTCATTCAACCCGGTCATGGACATATCCGTCTTCACTGCCATAAAGTCTTTCGAACAACCCATGTATCATTTTCATGAGCAATTAAGATATTATTAATAACGAGTCTCCCAGAGTCAAAGGCACCTTGAGTCTCATAAATGATAAGAGGAAGCCATTTTTAAAGTATTTTGCTTAAGATTCAGGAAATGATTTTGTAACATAGTGAACAAAGGCTGGTCGGACAAATATCTGACATCTTCGTTGGATTAGCAACTTTCGGAATTAAGCAAATTTGAGTAAAGTTCCAATCTGTTGGTAAAGATTGTGTAGCAATAAACCCTTTAATTTCCTCGATAACTTGCGGACCTACAATGTCCCAATTCGCTTGAAATAAGCTTCCAGTCATGCCATCTACTCCTCGATATATGGCACTTTTCAATTCAAAGGCAGCCAACCTTATCTTCTTGTTTGATACCTCTTTAACCAGCTCATGGTTCATTTTAGAACTAACCTGTGAAGCCATGCCTTCCAATAGCTCTTCCACACGTGACAAGTTGGAAGATTTAAAGAGATTAGAAAAATATTCAACTGCAATGCTTCCTTTGGATCCTTGTGTAAACTGTTCCACTCCCTCATAACTAGTCAAGGCTGAGATATTGTTTTGACACCGACGCCCTTTGACATTTCTATGAAATAATTTAGAATTTCGATCACCTTCACTAAGCCATGATTCTCTGCTTTTCTGTTTCAGTATAACTCATCCTCTCTATATGCTTCAGCCAACTTAGTTTTTATTTCTCGAATGAAATTAATATCAAGATTAATCTTCTCACCTTCATAATCCAGTAATTCCTTAAACTTTATTATTTTGTTTTTGGAATTACTATCCACACCTTTTGCAACGAGATATAGTCGTACGACAATCTGCAATATTCTCAAGCAAACTTTTTGTTGGCGAAGATAACGATCCAGACCAAACCTCTCTTACCTGCTCCTTAAAACCTTGTTTCTTCAACCAGCATTTATCAAATAAAAACCGACCATATTTGGTCGAGGAATCAGATGCAAACCAAACTAAGAGAGGCCTATGATCAGAACCGACACGGATAAGAAATTCTCCATTTGATAAAGGGAAAAAAGTATGCCATATGGTGTTGCCAAGCCCACGATCTAAACATCACAGGTTATACACACCATTACGCTCACCCGCCCAAGAGAATTTATTACGAGTAGATGAAATTTCTTTGAGACATCAATTAGATAACAAGTCACGAAAATGATAGAACGAGACTTCAGGTCTGGGAGGGCCACCAATTTTTTCACCATTATTCAACAGCTCATTTAGGTCCCCAATCACCAACCAAGGTTCATTCCTTCTACTTCCAATGTCAATCAAAGAATCCCACACTTCTTTTCTTCGAATCCTTACATGATCTCCATATGTAAAAGATATAAAAAACTTAATAGATCCCACCGGTACCTCCACATAAATAATTCGTTTATTAGCTTGTAGAACAACAACATGATACTATTTTTCCAAAACAAAGATAAGCCACCACATAGTCCTTCCGGATCTACAATACAAGAGTGATCATACCCCACTGACTCTTTAATGTTTAACACAAGAAGTTTATAGTTTCCAGGAGGAATAGAAAATCAGGGAAAAAAGACCGTCTCATTTCCCTTAGATTATGGATTGTCAGGTCACTCCCCAAACCCTGACTGTTCCAACTCAAAATGCTCATTGATCCTCAGACATCTCTTCCTGTGGAGCCGCCTCTATATTGCTATGTTTAACACTAGGTGAGACCTCATTATCTTCCTCTATAACTGCTTTCCTCTTGGAGTGATATGTCTGCTTTTTAGCATATTTTAGAGGCACTATTTAGTGTACTTTGAATTTTTATCATAACATTTGCATCACTTTAGAGTCCTTTTAGGTTCATATTGCATACATTGCATTATATTGCATACATGTTGCATTTAGAGCGGTTTTTAGGTGTTTTGGAGCGTTTTGGTGCACTTTGGATGCATATCTGGACAAGGAGGCAACTAAGGACCGGATTGGGATGCAATGATTGATCAAAGTATGCGGCTAAGGAGGAACACTGACCAACTCGAAGCTAGAAGACAAGTTGTGGACTTACGGATGAGCTGGAGAAAAAATTGATGCTAGGACTTGACCTAACAACTGTGAGTTTGCGCGAATATGAAGGCCACACAAACTAAGAACCTAACTCATGACCCTGACTTGAGCATACGCCTGTGAGTCCTGCAAAGAAGCGGATAAAGCGCACAACTCCACCCCAAGAACTTCGAGTTCTATACCTATCTTTTCATTTTGTTGACTTTTAGTCTGCGTTGAATTATCTAGGTCATGTCTGAGTGGGCTATAAATATCACTCTTAGCTCACAAACTTACTATCACGTTTTATTTCCTTTTGTGGATGTCCAAGTAGAGTTTTCTCACTTTTCCTTAAGTTTTTGCTACTTTTATGTTAGATCTTTGAAGGTTCTATGAATTAATCAGATTTCTGCATTTGCCTTTGTTTATCATTTCTTTTGCCTTTATATTTATGTCTTTCATTTTATTTTCAAGGTTTATGCAATATACCATGATTAGTGAGTTGATCCCTCAGGGTTCTATGGGGAAATGGGTTAGATTATGGCTGATCTAGGTTTCTTTTCTCCTGTTTGAGTAGCTCATGCTTAGATCTCTTTATTTCTAAGGGTTCTTAATGCTAATTTCAAGATGATCACTTGAGATTGATGTTTTCATTCTGCACCCACAATGATGAGAGCCTCGACAGTCAGGATCTTGGATAGATAATCTCGAAACGACTTCTTTGACTTGATCTCTGTGATTGGTGATGAAATTTGCTGAAGGAGGCTTCACAAGTCATTCCTTCAAAGGCAGAAATGATGAATGGATGGAAAACAATGAACGTCACACGGGTTGATGGTTGAATATGTGATAAGTTCCTTCTGATCTACCATGAATCCTCACTAAATCAGGTCTCGTCTCTTGCTCTTGAATCCTTACAGAAAAAGGAGGCGACTCGGTTAAGTTTCTGTTCAAAAACTTAGAGAGAAAAGGTTCGTTCTTTATTGATTAAAAAATAATATTACAAAGCGCCATCTAGGAACCTTATAAAGGGGTTATGTCAGCTGGTGGCCTTCTAGGGCAGACTTGAGTCAAAGACTCTACATAAAACAAAAGGAACTTAAAAAGGAAACTGAGTGGCACAACACACTAAACAAAATACATAGTGTAAACCAAAACAAATAAAGACTCAACGAGGTCCAAATATGGTAAGTTTGTTAGCCACAACGGTCAATAACTAAACTTGCCTTATTTTGATTGAACGAACCTAAGAACTATGACTCTAGATGGACTACGGAGGCTGGTTGTCGGATATGAACCTATAAAGATAGAGATTGTAAAACAAACGCATACCTTGCCCGAGTAGGCGATGGATCTGGTCATGTCTTCAGACGAGCTGGTTGAGGTTAGGTAGTTAGTGGTTTGGTCTTTGATCAATAGGAACTCGAGTGTGGTCGAGAGTTGGTCCAGTGCTTCTAGTGTTGGCTTAACCTCTTCTAGTCCGACAGGTTGACCGAGCAGGGCTTGGCTTGTTTCGACTACGTGTCCAATCAGTTCAGGCAAGGCTCTGACTCCATTGATGAGTTTGTTCCGGATTGAACTGATCTTGCATCTCTTATTCCGTCCCACATGTAAAGTTGGAATGTGACCAATAACATCCATCAGTAGGGAGTTGTGGTCGATGGCCTTATAATTCCCTCACTTTTGAAAAAGATCCGCCATCAGATTGGCTTCACCTGCATTGAAAAGGGTTAAATCCGAAACATTAAAAACGGGATGTACCTTCATATGTCCGGGTAGGTCGAGACTGTAAGCATTATTGTTGATCCGTTATAGAACTTTAAATGGCTCGGTCCCACGTGGCGCTAGCTTTTGTTTTGGTTTCTTTCCTTGGGAAACCTCTCCATGTATAAGTGCATCCACACCCAATCTCCGGGTTTAAATACGACCTCTCTTTGACCCTTCCCTACATTTGCATTTTACTTGGCGGTGCAAGATTCTATCATGGCATTGCGTCTTTGTGGAGCTTGCAAATATACTTGGACTTGACGTCATCGTCCTGGTTACTACCTTTGGTGGTGCTAATGGTTTGAGATTAAGGGGCGACAAGGGTAGAAATCTCTATACAACTTCAAACGGTGGCAGGTTGGTGGTCATATGAACAACTCGATTGTATGCGAACTCGATGTATGGTATGGCTTTGGCCCACCTTTTGAGATTTTGTCCAACTGCAACACGTAATAGGGTGGAAACTGTGCAGTTAGCCACTTGCGTTTGACCATCGGTTTGTAGGTGACAACTAGTCGAGTATAGCAAATTAGTTCCCATCTTTCTCCAAAGTGTTACCCAAAAGTGGCCTAAGAACTTTGGGTCGCGTGTCAGACTATTGTCCGTGGTAACCCGTGTAGCCTAACAATTTCCTGAAAGAAGAGGGTCACGATCTATAAAACATCATTGGCTTTGTCACAAGGGATGAAGTGCACCATCTTTGAGAAACAATCCATGACAACGAGTATGGTGTCATGCTTTTAGTACTTGGGAAAACCTAAGACAAAATCCATAGAAACATCTACCCAAGGGCCGTTGGGTATGAGCAAAGGCACGTAAAGACCATGAGGATGTGACCTGGACTTTAAGCCAATCGATGCACTTTTGCAGTGCTGAATGACATCCTGCTTCATATGGAGCCAGAAAAATTGCTCCTTAAGCATGCTTAATGTCTTCTTGATACCAAAGTATCCCATGAGTCCTCTACCATGTGCCTTGATGACCAATAGTTCTCGGATGGATCCTTGGGTAATGCACAACCTTCGCTTCTTGAAGATAAATCCATTGTAAAGATAAAAATTGCCAAAAACTCCTTGGTTGCATGCTTCGAATATCTCTTTAAGGTATGCATAATTAGCATATTGTGATTTAATGGACTCAAAACCCAATACCTTAGCTTCCATGGTGGAGATTAAAGCATATCGCCTTGAAAGCGCATCATCGATTACATTGTCTTTTCCTTTCTTGTATTGAATGATGTACGGGAAGGTCTTGATGACCTCGAGCCAGCGGACGTGCCTCTTCTTGAGGTTGGTCATGCCCCTCAAATGCTTCAACATCTCGTGGTCCGTATGAATTACGAATTCTTTGGCAAGCAAGTAGTGTTCCCACGTCTCAAGTGAGCAGACTAAAGCATATAGCTCCTTATCGTACGTCGGGTAGTTGAGAGTTGCGCTGCTCAGCTTCTCACTAAGATAGGCCACATGCTTGCTTCCTTGCGTGAGCAAAACTCCAATCCCTAGCCTTGAGGCATCACATTCAACTTCAAATGTTAAGTCGAAATTTAGTAAATACAATACCGGGGCTTCGATAAGGCTATCTTTAAACCATTGGAAGGCATCTTCTTGGATCGGTCCCCACTTGAATGGAATATCTTTCTTGTGACTGCGGTGAGTGGTGCAGCAATCGTGCTGAAATCATGAACAAATCTCTGGTAAAAACTTATTAAGCTGTGGAAACTGTAGATGTGTCCACTGGTGGTCGGGGTCGGCCAGTCTTGGATCACCTTGACCTTTCTTGGTCTACTCTCAATACTGTGGAACTAACAACAAAGCCTAAAAACACAAACTCATTATTGCAAAACATGCGTTTCTTAAGATTGGCATAAAGGATTTCTTTTTGGAGCATCTCTAGAACCGATTCGAGATGACAGATATGTTCTATAAGGGTCCTATTATAGATCAAGGTATCATCGAAGTATACTACAACGAATTTGGAGATAAAAGGTCAAAGAACCTGGTTCATAAGTCGCATGAAGGTGCTTAGGGTGTTGGTGAGGCCGAATGGCATCACAAGCCATTCGTACAAGCCTTGCTTTGTCTTGAAGGATGTCTTCCACTTGTCACCTTCCTTTATTCCCACTTGGTGATAGCCACTCTTAAGGTCGATCTTCGAAAAGATGGCCTCGACGGTGAGGATCTCGGATAGACAATCCCGAAAAGACCTTTTTGAGTCTATCTCCAGATTGGTGATGAAATCTATTGAAGGAGGCTTCACGAGTTGTTTCTTCAAAGGTGGAAATGATGAATGGATGGAAAACGATGAACGCCACACGAATTAATGGTTGAATTTGTGATAATTTCGATCCGATCTACCAAGAATCCTCACTGAAGTAGATCTCGTCTCTTTCTCTTGAATCCTCAAAGAGAAAAGAGGCGGCTAGGTTAAGTTTCTGTCCGAAAAATTAGAGAGAAAATGTTCGTTTTTTATTGATCAAAAACTGAAAATACAAAGCGCCGTCTAGGAACCTTATAAAGGGGTTCGATTGGCTGGTGGCCTTCTAGGGCAGACTTAAGTCAAAGACCCTACGTGAAACAAATGGAAAGTGAGTGGTGCAGCACTCTAAACAAAACGCAGAGTTTAAACCAAAACAAATAAAGACTCAATAAGGTCCATATATGGTAAGTTTTTTAGCCACAACGGTTGGTAACTAAACTTGCCTTATTTTGACCAAAACAAACCTAAGAATAAAGACTCTAGATGGACTACGGAGGCTGGTTGTCGGATGGGGAACCTGCAAAGATAGAGATTGTAAAACAAACGCATACCATGGCTAAGTAGGCGATGGATCCGATCAAGTCTTTGGATGAGCTGGTCGAGGTTGGGTAGTTAGTGGTTTGGTCTTTTATGGACAGCAACTCGAGTGTGGTCGAGAGTTGGTTTGCTGCTTTTGGTGTTGGCTTAACCTCTTCTAGTCTGACGGGTTGACAGAGCATGGCTTAGCTTGTTTCGACCGCAGGTGCAATCGGTTCGAGCAATGATCCAACTTTGTCGATAAACTTCTCTTAGATTGAACTGATCTTGCATCTCGTACTCCGTCCCGCGTGTAAGGTTGGAATGCGACCATTAGCTTCCATCAGTAGGGAGTTGTGGTTGATGGCCTCATCACACAAGGTGTTTGATAAAATACTTGACTGGAATTAGATTTGAGATTAGCTTTTCTAACCCAATATTTTGGTAGTTTAGAGAGTTAGTTGGCTGTTTTAGGTTGATTCTTAATGCCAATCTAGATCTAGATCTCCAAAGAGATTTGGGTGAGGTCAGATCTGGATTATGTTCAACACTCATGAGAATGATGTTGATTGATTGATTGCTTGAACCTAATGCCTAGAGATCACCTTAAAAGATTTTCAAACAAGTACATGGAACCTTAGTGAAGCAGTAATCGATTCTTTGTTTTTTATACTCATTCAATCACTTATTGATATTTGCTTTTTATACTCTGTTTTTAGTTCATTTCTTTGTTTCTTTATGCTATGTTTTCTACTGATCGGTTTTGCATCTTTGTTATTTATGATTATGACAAAATCATTGCTTTAGGCTTGGATTAGGTTGATTCTCTGTTTTCTGAGTGCTAGCAAACCATCCACTTGTTTTGATAGCTTTTTATAATACAAGGCATTTGATAGCTAGACGTAAAATTCCTATTACCAAATTGGCGTTGTTGCCAACTGGGTATTTTCTTTGTTACATTCAGAAATTTGGTTCTCCTAAGACCAAGTTCCAGTTACTTTTCATGGAAACAATGTTACTAACTTGTTTCTTCTGTTTTTGGTGTGTTACAGGAGAACTCGACATTGGAACTCGCTATACCCACTGCGAGGCCTGCTTTCTATTGTGTTTTCTTCAGAACTCGCCATTATAACTTAAATTCCATGAGTCGAGTTCTGCATTCTAAGTTGGTTTTCTAAGGTTGATGCAGACAAGATCAAAAGAAAATCAGAACATGTTCAGATATTTGGACAACATCCACTTGCTTCCTAAAGAAATACGAGAGCAAAGAGCAAGGATCCAGGTTGATAGCTCAGTTCAGATCGATATAGAAGATAACACAACTCTTGAAGGATCCAATGATTGTACTAACACCACACTTCCTTCCCCCTTGCTCCTAATGGAGCCAGGCTTCAAGTTTGCTGGCCAAGTTCTATTAGAGCTGGTGATGCATCCAGCATCCACAGTCAGAGATATGGTATCCTTCCTCCACCCATATCGAACAAAAACTTCAAGATTAAGGGTAATCTCATCACTATGGTTCAAAATAACAAGTTTCATGGTCGGCCTTCTGAGGATCCTTTGGATCATTTGGACGAATTTGAGAGGTTATGTGGGTTGACAAAATCAATGGAGTGAGTGATGATGCATTCAAAATGAGGCTGTTTCCATTCTCTCTTAGAACAAAGTACATATTTTGGAGAAGAACCTACCTAGAGCCACTATCACATCTTGGGCTGAATGCAAGAAAGCTTTTCTTGCTAAGTTCTTCTCCCCCTTGAGGACAACCAATCTGAGGAACTCCATCTCAGGCTTTGTACATAATAACAATGAATCGCTTGCTGAAGCATGGGAGGGGTACAAGACTTACTATCCAATGTCCCCATCATGGTTTCAGCATCGAGACACTTCTCAACACGTTTTATAGAGGAGTTCACCCAAGGATCAGAATGTCGTGAGACACAGCAAGCCATGACAACTTTCTGAACAATGATATAGAAGATGGTTGGGACCTTATTGAGAATCTCGCACAAGCAGATGGGAAGTATGGTGAGGACTATGATAGGAGTGTGAGAGGGACATCAAATTCGGATCCACTAAGCAAGGAGCTTAAGATTTTGCATGACAAGCTGGATAAGTTGTTGATGGTACACACCAAGCATGTCAGCCTCGTGGATGATGAGTAGATTCAAGAAGGGAAGGAAGATCAGGTTGATGAAGTATGCTTTGTTCAGAATCAGGGTGCAAACAAGCTATGGAATAACTACAAGAAGAATTCAGACCTATATTATAAGAGCACAAATGTGGTAAATCCTCAAGATCAAGTATATCCACATAAGCCTAATCAGACATGAGCTTAGATTCTTAAGGAGACGTACCACCAAAGCTCTTAACCAGCATCAGCTGCGCCTCGAGCTTCAGCACCTACATTGCAGCAACCATCAGAAGTTGTGGATTTATTGCAACAAATCCTCAAAGGGCCATACTACACAACAAGCAGAGATAACAAAGAAGTTTGCTGAGGTGCATGCCAAGATCTGAACTGCAAATTTGAGACTCTTAATGCTAGGTTGAAGTACTTAGAAAGCTAGCAAGCATCCTCATCTGTCAAGACAAGTGGTCAACTACCAGGAAAAGCTGTGCAAAATCCTAAGGAGTACACCGCACAGTCCATAATTCTTAGAAGTGGTAAAGTGCTTCCCACTAGAGCTGAAGTTGTAGATAACACTGAGTATAGTGTGATACAAGAACGGGAGGATCAGAAAGTTGCTAAATCGCCTCCAGCAGCAGAGCTCGAACCCACAACTTAAAAGGATCAGCAACGAGTTCTGCCTTTAGACGTCCCAAAGTATGTTTCTGCTAAAGACTTCAGCAACTCTCCAACTTTGAATCCATTGAAGCATCAAGCACCTTTCCCTAGGCGTTTAAAGAAAAATTAAGCTGAGATTCAAGGAACTCTTTGATAAGCAGATGAGAGAAGTTGAGATCAAAGTCCTATTGTTGGATGCCTTTACACTCATTCCTCAGTATTAGAAGTACCTCAAGGCTGCTATAAAGGAAAGAACCAAGGAGATAGATGGATGGCATTAGAAACCTTTGAGTGCAAAGCCTTAGATCAAGTCAGGATAATTCAGTAAAAGCTTGATGATCTAGGAAAGTTCACTCTACCTTGTTCTTTAGGCCATTTAACTTTCAAGAAAGGCCTTTGTGATCTGGGAGCTTCTATGAGCTTGATGCCTCTTACTGTGGCAAAGAGACTGGGTTTTAGCGATTACAAGTCATGCAAGATGTCTCTAATCTTAGCTAAGAAGACCACAAGGCCTCCTCATGGTTGGTTGGAAGATTTACCTATCAAGATAGGTAATGTGGAGGTTCCTACATACTTCATTGTGATAAACATGAATTAAGAGCATCAAGATCCACTACTTCTTGGTAGACCTTTCTTAGCATCAATTGGGGCAGTGTTTGGTGTTAAAAACCTAACTATTGAGCTTAATCTTGGAAAGGACATACGACTGGAGTTTGATCAGAATGGAAACTCAAAGAGGTCAACCATTGAAGGGCAAAGCTTTGTCCGATGAGGAGGGGACTCTGATTCCTCTCTTTTTACCACACTAATCAGAAGTGTGAAGAGTCGAGCTTGAGTCACTAAACAAATTCACTTGGGAGGAAGTCTCAAGCATATCCTTTGTAACTATACTTGGTTTGAGTTTTAATTATTTTTTTTGTAATCTTTATTCTAGTTTTTCTTGTGGTTGGATTGTCTGCTATTCAGGTGTTTAGCTTCATGAGACCACATGCTATGTTCTTGGTAAAAACTAGGGAATGTTGAACCCTAACGAGCCAAGAACTAGTCGGACTCGAACCCAAAACTTGCAGACATCATGTCAAGTACTGGGATTTTTGGCTAAGGAACTACATTACTCGAAGCTACAATTTCGAGTTGATTGCTCAAGTTGTGCCCAACACACGCCTTGGAGTATACTGAGGGGCCTACTTGAGTAGTCAAATGGTTGTATCCTAGTGTGGCGATGTACTGAGTGAGAGATAGCAATAGGGGACAAATCTTGGAGTATTATGTCTTGATCCCATATTGCTCACTCAGTTCACTTTAGTGCATCACCCAAACTCTTAGCCAATTAATCTACCTCTTCTAGCTTAGACCTATTTGATTAATCTCTAGACTTGATTAATGATCATTAGGATTAAGCTCTTATTTGTTCACACTAAACCAGCTCCATATATATATATACATATATATATATATATATATATATTCTTCTCTTGTCTTTAAATGTTTTTCATATAGGAGAATGATCCTTAGGAGTCTGGGCCTCTGAACAAGATGGAAAGTAAAGTTTGGGCTTATAAGAGTGAATAGACAAGACTCGAATTAGTATGTTAAATGGCCTATGCGTGTTGAGGCCCAGTTGTGCTTCTAGAACGTGTGGTTTGCTTAACTCCACCATAGTTGACGAGTGAGACCTACGAGTTAAGAGGTTGTGTGGCTGGGATTATCTGATTTGAATTCAATGGCTGAGATCAAAATTGAACCTCAAGTTGGAGTCACAAGGCAGACGGTTTCTGGCAAAAGGCTGAGTATAAAGAGGTCAATACATGTCCTCTTGTGTCAGGTTTTGGTCCACCATTAAAGCTTGTCCTGCACGCCCAACCCCAAGATTCTCTCCTCTATCTATATAAGAAGCCCCCTCTCCCATTTGATCTCCACACTAAACGCTTCACATACTCTCTCTCTCTAAAAATTCTCTCTTAGTTTTACTTAGGCGAGTTATGGCAGAAGAAGGCGCAAATTGTTGAGCTATAGCAAGTTCGAGCAGCGAGTTCTAGCCAAGACGAAATTTGTGTTGAGTTTTTTGATCAGACGGTCATAGCTTGCTAGGTAAACTTTGAGTCACCGCCACTAGTTCTGGTTCAAATGGTTTCACGACTTAGTTTTTCATGGTTCATAAGTCAGAACTCGAAGCAATTATCGCGAGTTGCCACCGCGAGTTTACTTCTCCAGAGGTTAGAAAAAAAAGTTCTGGGTCTAATGTTCTCTTTACCGCTATGTCTTCTTCTTCTCTTGCTTGTAGGCGTGCTCAAGTGATCCGGTCAAAGGCCAGGGACAATCCTAGGGAAAGAAAGAAGCGTAATTATAGTGCAAGCCTTGAAAAGTCGCCGGATAATTCAGATGTGAAGAAGAGTAGCTTAGCTGGTCGAATGTTTATTCTCAATCCGGACAGTGATGATGATGAGCCTGCCTTAAACAACTTGCTAGAAGCCCTGGTGTTCCTTTACTCTTTCCAATTCGCCAACCAAGGTCGAGTTCTGTGTTTTTTGTAGATTCACTCAGATCGGCTTACTAAAGGAGAAGAATATGAAGCCATTTTCTAGGATGAGTAAGCATGGACTGGGTGGACTCATAGGAGAGGAGCTCTGCACCAATTATTGATAAGGGGAAAATGCCAGCTTCACTGTCTGAAAGTGAAGGCAAGAGGCCTAGAGTGAGTGACGAAGAGTAGAGCTATTCTAATATGGATGTGGATGAAGCTTAGGAAGACAACTTAGGAGGTGATCAAGGGGACGTTCAAGGAATGATAGAGGACGAGAAGAGCCATATACTGAGCTTACAAAGAACTTCAGGGCCTTAATGGGAGGTGGGTATATAGAGGAAGAAGCTCGGATGGTATTTGAGGAGGATCAGTGTGAAGCTCGAGGCAAGGTAGGGAGGAGGAAATCTACACCAAAGAGAGCTTCTGATGCATTGAGGATGATGGGTTTTAAAGGCACTCTCCATCCGCAAAGTGAGACTATGGATTGGTTGGGTATAAATCATGATGTTGACTTGTTTGAGGCTTGCCGATAATCACGCTTCATGTCTCTAGTCTCCAGGACTTTCAAGGAGGAGACCATTCAGTTTCTAGCTATGGTGGAAGTACACGAGTACGTTAGTTTGATTCCCGCTTTGCTAAAATGAGATGGGGAAGGTTACATAACATTCAAGGTACATAAGGAAAACTACAAGTTCACATCTAAGCAGATGGAGGAGCTGTTCAGTTTTTCATTTGGAGTTGTAGCCTATCCAAGTATAAATGAGAGTGAGCTGCATGACAGGATGAGATTTGGAGCATGATTTGTGGTGTTCAGGAGTTGATGCATCAAGGTCCAAAGGCATCTGGATAAGAAGTTCTTGCATAAATTATGCAAGAGAAGCCATTGCAAACCTTTTCTTTGCAAGGCCAACAACATCAACAATTATTCTAGGCGAGATGCAGCTGCTCGTTATGGCTCTAAAGGAGATTGTAGGAGAAATGCCAAGTGGAAGAAAGATTATGAGAGATGATGCCAACTCTAGATTGGCATTTGTTCTATCCAAACACTTTACTACCTACAGAACAAGAGCCATGACTCAAGCAAACAAAGGCAAGCCCAAGGCGATTCCGATGGGAGGTATTGTAACTCAGATTTTGGACACTTGTGGAGTTAATAATTATAAGTCAGCATGGATTGAGCCTACATTCATGGATGTTGCTTACTTGATTGACTGACATATTGGATAAAAGAGAAAGGAATGGTCAAGTTGTGTATAAATTTTTCATCCAGAACAGCCAATTGCTCACATCGCTCTCCCATGCCCAGAACTCACCTCAATCAGAATGAGGTGCAATGTGGAATTCATCCCTCCACTCAATGTCCTCATCAGTGCTCAAGCTCAACCCCAAGCACCTCCAACAACTCGAGCAAAATAAGAAGAAGAGATAGATCTTGAGAACTACTTCTTTGAAGAGTTCGAAGCACCCAAGCAAGGACTCCTAACCAGAGAAGCTCACAAGCATATTGGGTTACACCTTCGAGTTCTAGCCCTGGGCATAAAATCCAATATCCAAAACACAAACCAAAACCGGCCCAAAAATAGGAACCAAACCCAAACCAAACCCGACAAAATACCCAAATGGGTCCTAAATTTATGTACCCAAAAAACTTAACCGAACCCGAACCCGAACCGGAACTGAATAAAGAACCAAATGGGTACCCGATATGCTTTTGTTAATTTTGGATTTTTTAGATTTATTTGTATTAATTATTTACTATTTTAATATATATATATATATATATATATAACCCAGACCCAAACCCAATCTATACCTGAACTGAATCGAACCCAAAAAGTAGAAATACCCGAAAACCCGAACCCAAAAAGACCCAAACCAAACCCGAACCGGACCCATACCAAAACCTCCACAAGTACACGCTAGAGGACATGAATGCCTCTACCTCATACTTCTTAGAGTAAAAGTGAGGTACCACACTCCAACCATTCCATTGTACATACCATTGCATTTTTATTTGTTTCATTTTGTTGCTGGTCTAGGATTCACCTTCAAGCTTCTATGTACATAAGGGACTTTGTAATTTAAAAAAAAAATTCTTTTAGCATAATTATGCATCATGCATTCATATAAGGTATAGAAAAATACAAAAATCGAAAAAAAATTTCATAAACAGCAAAAATAGAGTGTCCTGTAGGTTCATAACATGTAAGATTAAGTCTAGATGCATAGATAATTAAGAGGATGATAGTCGCTTAGACTTGCTGATTGACATGCTAGATTCAAGGTCCTAGTTTCTATTATATGATTCATTCCATGCTTGTTCTGAACGTTAAAACTGAACCATGTTAGAAATGTTTAGTCTAAGTCTCATGCCATAATTGAATATGCTTTGATTTTATGCCTATCCTTACTAAGTGATAACCATAATCGTGATCTTTAAATATCACCTCTATGCATCAACTCTGAATTTTTGGATTACTTAAAATACTTGGATTTTCTTTCCCTTCATGCATCTACGTTGCTAATCCAAGTACAATCCCACCATGATGCACTATTATCTCCTTTCTAACCATACTATGCTTGCTGTGTGATTGTGAGGTCTTTTTTTTGGTCTAAACTTGGCATAACATGTTAGGTGAGAGTCGACAAAGTCATGGCTTTATGTAGTTTCTCGTTCACAATTTTTAGACCAGACTAGGATTAGGTGGTTTCATTTGGGTGTAGGATTGCTTGTGCTTAAGCAGGGAAAAGAAATGAAGAAAAGAATGGATGAATATACGAATCAAGAACATTTCTCTAGTTATCAAACATTTACCTGTATTAAAATGGTTATATGTTGTTTAGTACGTTCTTAGTCCGGATAGCAGCATCTTGAGCGGATACATAACTACAACAATCCTAGTATGCATGTATTAGGATAAATTTCGGACATCAAAACTCCAAATTTACTATCTCCAAAGTCTTTTATAAGCTTTTTCACAAAAGATTGAGCCCTTGAAACTTAATTTATCCGAGTTATTGATTAAGCAGGTTGACAAATAGAGGTCAGTGAGTCTGTTCGAGATGAGCTCAACTTGCTAGGAGTGATATGTCTGCATTTTAGCATATTTTAGAGGCATTATTTAGTGTAATTTTCATCATATCATAGCATTTGTATCACTTTAGAGTCATTTTAGGGTCATAGTGCATACATTTCATTAGAATTGCATACATGTTACATTTGGAGAGGTTTCTAGGTGTTTTGGAGCATTTTGGTGCACTTTGGATGCATATCTGGACAAGGAGGCAACTAAGGACTGGATTGGGACGCAATGATTGATCAAAGTATGCAGCTAAGGAGGAACACTGACCAACTCAAAGTCAGAACTTGAAGCTAAAAGACAAGTTGTGGACTCATAGATGAGCTGGAGCAAAACTCAATTGTAGGACTTGACCTGATAGCTACGAGTTTGCAGGAAGATGGAGGCCGCACATATTAAGTAACCAACTCACAACCCTGACTTAAGCATACGCATGCTAGTCCTACAAAGAAACGGATGAAGAGTACAACTCCACCCCAAGACTCGAAGTTCCCACTTCGAGTTCTCTACCTATCTTTTCATTTTGTTAACTTTTAGTCCGTGTTGACGTATCTAGGTCACGTGTGAGTAGGCTATAAATACCACTCTTAACCCACAAACTTACTATCATGTTTTATTTAGTTTCGTGGCTGAATTCCAAGTAGACTTTTCTCTCTTTTCTTTAAGTTTTTTGCTACTTTCATGTTAGATTTGTGAAGGTTCTATGAATTAATCATATGTCTGCATTTACCTTTGTTTATCATTTCCTTTTGCCTTTTTATTTATGTCTTTCATTTCATTTTCTGGGTTTATATATTTTATCATGATTAGTGAATAGATTCCTTAGTATTATGTGCGGAGATGGGTTAGATTATGGTTGACTTGGTTTCTTTTCTCATGTTTGAGTAGTTCATGCTTAGATATCTCTATTTCTAAGTGCTCTTTATGCTAATTTCAACCTGATCACTTGAGATTTGATGTTTGCATTCTGCACCCATAAGATGTTTGATAAAATGCTTGATAAATCTTAAATTTGAGATTAGCTTCTCTAACCCAATAGTTTGGTAGTTGGCTGTTTTAGGTTGATTCTTAATGCGAATCTAAATTCGGATCACCAAAGAGATTTGGGTATGGTCAGACTTGGATTGTGTGTAACACTCATGAGAATGATGTTGATTGATTAATTGCTTGAACCTAATGCCTAGAGATCACCTTATTAGATTGTCTAACAAGTGTAAGGAACCTTAGTGAAGTTGTAATCGATTAGCCCAACCTCCTCACAAACTCATTTAATCGCCTATTGATATTTGCATTTCATACTCTGTTTTTAGTTCATTTCTTTGTTTCTTTATGCTCTATTTTCTACTACTTTGATTTGCATCTTGGTTATTTGTGTTTGTGACATAATCATTACTTTAGATTGGGCTTGGGTTAGGTTGATTCTATGTGTTCTAAGTGCTAGCAATCCACCCACTTGGTTCGGTAACCTTTTACACTACAAGGCAATTGATAGCTAGGCATAAAAATCATGTTACCAAGGAGCGGTTTCAACCCCTAAAAACTTATGAGAGAAACAATTTCCCCTCATTCCGCTCAAGTTCCAAGTAAGCAGAAACTAGACGAAGATGAACCTGAAAAATGAAGATAACTTCAGATCCTCATTCATAAATGGTGGATGTACTATCTCTAAAATCATCAGTTATTAGCAATGGAGAAACAAAATCTTGAAAACAATGGATATTGGAGTGTCAAAAGCCATATGTAAAAATAAATGAGCACTCTATGTTTTACCTTCGAAAGTTTTGAGTGTAGAGACACTTGTTTTCCACTTCCTTTTTCTTACACTCAAAATAACAGTTTTGTTAACTCTCTTCAGTCGGCGTCTCTGATATGGTGGTGCCATATGCTCCCTTGAATCCAAGCAAGTTGCAGAATGTTTTGCAGAAAGTGCATCACATGTTGCTTCAATAATTGAATACACCCCGCATCTCTTCACTTGCAACTACCATCAAGAAGTTGATTCTCCACATTGACAGGATGGAATTCGAAAGTAACAAAATTAGACAGGACATCATGGTTAGCTCCTTCAGAAGGATCTGTTTTGACATAGCCAAATGGAAACATATGATCCTTTACAACAGTGGGGGGGGGGGTTCTAGGGGAGCCAAAATTTGGAAAATTCTCTCTAGTATAGGTAAGAAGTCTGATATAATCTTGATGCCAGAACCAGCAACATTGTGATAATTATCACAAAATTCAAGAAATACTGAGAAAGCAAAGCCTATTAGTCTCTCCCTTATGCCAGGAGTTAGCTCTATCCTTACAGATGAACATAATTGAATATTAGATATGGATGTTTGACCTGTAGATGTAGGTATACAAATGCTAAATATGGTCGCATTGATGTGTTTTTGTTAAATAACAAGTGTATCATATATGTAACAAGTGAATTTGAAAATGCATGCGAGAGGCGAAGTCAAAAAGAAAAAGATAGAGATATAGACAGGCAGAGATGGACATAAACATGGACAAAAGAGGTACATGTCGATGCCCCTTGGTCATGATTTCAACACTATCTAGAGCTTTCCTCATATACTTTCTGACAACTTCTCGAGACAGCGCAAAGCAATTAAAGAATGTGTACTGCCTTGGAAATTGCTCGAAGTTTGAAGGAAATGATTCAAAAACAAACAACCATGCGGGTGTTAGAATTTGAGAATGAGAAAGAAAGAAAGAAGAAAACCGAGTGGATTTGAGAGAGAAAAAAGAGGTTTGTGTAAACTGATTTCATTGATATTTTTTGGTGGTTTACGACAAAGAAGAAGATGTCTTTTTATAGACTTACAAACATAAAAGATAAGTCACAAATCTGACCCTACAAACTGAATGGTGGAGCGTGCTCTCTTTGGATTGGCAAAGGGAGAAAGCGACCTCTCAACCATCTTAATCTTGGCAAAAAGAAGAGAGTCACGTGAGTCTTCCCTCTCCAACAGTCGGCTGAAAATCCTTCTAGAAGAGAGTCCTCCAACGATAAAGTAGTGAGCTTCTAGATGGTTTTACTTATGAAAAACGAAGATGACTTGTACGGATACTCTTGATAATTCTCGGTTGTTCATATTTTGTGCAAAAGTCACAAAACTCTTTTCTTGATTGTAGACACTTAGAACCATCCTTGGATCACTCTCGGTATTGTGTAAATCTTGCGCAAACCCTGGGTCATTTTAGATAATTTCATGATTGTACAAATTTTGTATAAATCCCATAAAATCCTTGAATGGGTCTTAATTAATACTCCCCCTCAAGTTTAACTATACATGGAATGTATGTTGAAATTGGAAGACCCACGAATCACACCTCATTAAAAACCTTAGATGGAGAAAACCACATGGGACAAAACTCCAACAAGGAAAAGAGTATGCAATCCGTGAGTGAGGGGACCTTTGGTCAAGAGTGAGAAAGGTCCACAAGTCCAAGTTTAGGATAGATTCTATCACATACTTTGAGACTTGCAGCCTTGGTAAAAATATCCGCCAATTGATCTTCACTACTTGTGAAACACGGCAAGATCACACCTTCTATCATCTTCTCCCTTACTTTGTGACAATCCACTTCAATGTGCTTGGTTCTTTCATGGAACACCGAGTTGGATGCTATATGGATGACGGCTTGATTATCACAATGCATTGTGATTGGGTCCTTTGATTCAATACCAAGATCTTTGAGAAGTGCCATTAGCCATGTCAACTCATTGGTGAGCTTCCTCATTGCTCTATACTCTGCTTCCGCACTTGAGCAAGACACAAGATTTTGCTTCTTAGTCTTCCATGCAACCAAGTTCCCTCCAACAAATGTGAAATAACCGGTTGTTGACTTCCTATCAACACGATCTCTGGTCCAATCCGCATCACAATAGCCTACAATCTCCGCATTATCATTCTTGCCCATCCAAATTCCTTGTTCCGAGCTTCCCTTGAGATACCTTAGGATTCGATCCACCATACTCCAATGATACACCGTGGGTGTTTGCATATGTTGCCTTACTTGATTCACGACAAAACAAAGGTCCGGCCTTGTGATAGTCAAGTAGATGAGCTTCCCTACTATGCGTCGGTATAGGCATGCATCGTCAAATGGTTTATCATCCTTCTACCCTTTTCGGTTGACCTTGTACCCATCTTCAAATGGTGTCTTGGCTGCCTTGAACTCCATTTTTCCTGTCTCATTCAAAATATCAAGAATGTACTTCCTTTGAGATAAGAAGAGGCCCTCCGGAGAGTGACACACTTCAATCCCTAGAAAGCACTTCAGTGCACCAAGGTCCTTAATATCAAATACGAATTTGAGGTAGGCTTTGGTAGAGGAAATACCATCCTTATCATCTCTGGAGATGATCAAATCATCCACATACACAAGAACCACAACCATCCCTTTTGAGCTTTGAAGTGTAAATAATATATGATCGGCTTCCGATCTTTTGAAACCCCGATCTCTCAAGGTCATGTTCAGCTTGTGGTACCACGCCCAAGGGGATTGTTTGAGACCATTGATTGCTTTCCCAAGCTGCAAGACCTTTCTGGGCATGATCTTTGCTTCTAGACCATAGGGCAGGTGCATATGCACTTCTTCTTCAAGCTCTCTTTGGAGGAAGGCATTCTTGACATCCATCTGCCATAGATCCCAAGAAAATTTAGTAGCTAAGGATAATACAACATGAACCGTGTGAAGCTTTGCAACGGGTACAAAGGTGTCAGTGTAGTCCTCTTCATAAGTTTGGGTGAAACATCTTGCTACTAAGCGGGCCTTGTAGCGTTTAATATCCGCATCGCTCTTATATTTGATGGTGAAAATCCATCTTGAGCTGACGACTTTCTTGCCTTTTGGGAGATCACACTCATCCCAAGTATGATTTCTTTCCATAGAATCTGTTTCATTCTCAATCGCATTATACCATTCTTTTCTTTTCTTAGCTTCTTCATAGGTCTTTGGAATCTGCTCAAGGTCAAGTTCACCAAAAAAGACAGCATGTTCATGTGGTACAAGGGCAAGAGAACAAACTGCTTGTGGAGGGTGTGCTATTGCTTCATTATTCTGGTACACCCGGGTTTTTAGCCAATTGTTCGGATTTTTCCAGACCCTAGTGCTTCTCCTAAGTGCTGGTTGGGGGACTTTGGGTGATTCATTGACCACACTTGAGTCTTCTTCTTCATTATCACTAAAGACTTCATCCGTAGAATGTTGTTCACAACATGTTTCTTCCTCATTCAAATTCGGATCATGTGAAGGCTCTTGGTGGTCATTGGGTTACTCCGTTTGTTCATGAGCTTCCTCCCCCTCAGGTTGAGTGTCATGCTGCTCCATTTGTGGTGGTTGACCGAGATGGTTTAGCACGAATTTGAGACTCTCAATGCGATTTGATGTGGAGTTGGAGAGGTTCTTCAAGTCCGCACAATCTCCTTTGTCAAAGTAGCTTTGATCCTCAAGGAACTTCACATCTCTAGACACATATGTGCGGTTGTTGCATGGATCATAGAACTTGTACCCCTTTTGGGTAGTTGAATATCCAAGAAACATACACTTTGTACTCTTAGCGTCTAGTTTTCTCCTTTGTTCTCCTGGGATCAACACAAAACACACACACCCAAATACTTTTAGATGATCAATGTATGGTTTAGAGCCATTGAGTACCTCATATGGTGATATGTCTTCTAAAGCTTTAGTTGGAATTCGGTTGATGAGATAGCATGCGGTCATAACCGCATCTCCCCAAAACCGTTTGGGAACTTTCATGTGGAATATCATAGACCTTGCCACCTCCAAAAGGTGCTTATTCTTGCGTTCCGCCACTCCATTTTGTTGAGGTGTGTAAGGACAACTAGTTTGATGCAAAATGCCATGTTTTCTTAGGTGATCTTTGAATTTGTGACTTGTATATTCTCCGCCATTTTCCGATCTTAGTACCTTAATTTTAGCATTGAATTGATTACTTACATAATTTTAGAAGTTCAAGAATGCATCATATACTCTATCTTTAGATGGTAAGCGAGTAATCCAAGTAGATTTTGATTTTTCATCAATAAAGGTCACAAAATACTTGAGATTATCTCTAAATGCACACGGTGAAGTCCACACATCAAAATGTATGAAATCAAAATACTTATCATAAGTAGAACTAGATTTTGGAAACACACTCTTGCAACGTTTACCCAAAATACAAGCTTCACAATTCAAATGATTAAAAGAAACATTAGACAACGTTAATCCTAAGGCACGAGAATGAGGATGTCCTAGTCTAGCTTGCCAAACTGAGTTTAAACAACTAGCAACTTTAGAGCTAAATAAAGAAAAGATAGGAGCATTTGATGGAGAATCCTCAAGCACATAGAGATCATCTTGGGTTCCTCCTTTTCGAATGAGCTTTCCACTCTCAATATCCTGAAACCAAAAAACATTAGGCTCGAAGATAGCATAGAAATTTATATATGAGGTGGTACGCTTAACGGACAACAAAATTAGAAGTGAATTTTGGCATGTAGAATGCCTTGGATTGCTTTTCAAATATATTCGAGCTACCTATGCCTTTTATAGGAACTTTATCACCACTTGCTACTACTACATTACCTAGGGCAGGTTCAATATTTGTTAACAAATCTGGATTTCGTATCATATGGGTGAGAAGCACCCGAATCCACAACTAAGCCCTTAGATGATTTATGAGTAAAGAAAAGAATACTAGATTCCTAGACGGATATGATAGCTTTCATGAGAGCATCCAAGTCAGATTTCTTCACCATGTCACCTATTGTTGATGCCATGGCAGTTCCATCTTCCTTAGCTCCATCATCATTTCCTTGATGAGAGGAACTAGCTTGAACTTGTTCCTCCTCTGCATCATAGGCTTCATTGGCCTTTGCATCCTTGAACATGGCGGGTTTGAGGTGAGGATGAAGCACCCAACACTTTTCCTTAGTGTGTCCAGGCTTCTTGAAATCCTCACACATCAGCCTTCTCTTGTCATCCCGCTTGTATGATGCCTTGTTTGCCGTATGATGCCTTGTTTTCCGTAGGAAGCTCCTTCTTTTGTAATGTCGTAGGAAGCTCACAAAAAGGGTAAGACTCTTGAATGTGTGCTTCAAGAGATGTAGTGAGAATGGCCATGACCATTAGGTCTTCTCGGTACCATTTCCCATCTTCAACAAGTGCAACCGACTTGCTTCCTTCAGCCTTTTCATCTTGTGGAGGATGAGGTGATACCACATGGCTCCACAAGCCTCGGCTACATGGAATTATTTTTGTGGATCTTGACCACAAAACATAGTTTGGTCACTTAAAGACCACGAGAATCACCATTGTTTTGGCATCCATAGAGAGGTTTTCAGAGAAAAGAATATGAGAGACTTGAGACAAAGATTAGAGAAAGGTTTGAGAAGATTTGGAGAATATTGTGAGAGTAGAGTGCGCTAGCGGAAAGAGAGAGAATTGTGAAGAGAGAATCGGAGAATTGGAGAATAAAGGCTTGGAGATTTGAAGATTAGATGTGAAGAATTATGCACAGGAGCTTATTACTCTGATACCGTGTTAGAATTTGAGAATGAGAAAGAAAAAAAGAAGAAAACCGAGCGGATTTGAGAGAGAAAGAAGAGGTTTGTGTAAACGGATTTCATTGATAATTTTCGGTGGCTTACAAAAAAGAAGAAGATGTCTTTTCATAGACTTACAAACATAAAAGATAAGACACAAATCTGACCCTACAAACTGAATGGTGGAGCGTGCTCTCTTTGGGATTGCAAAGGGAGAAAGCGACCTCTCAACCATCTTGATCTTGGCGAAAAAAGAGAGTCACGTGAGTCTTCTTCTCTCCAGCAGTTGGCTGAGAATCCTTTTAGAAGAGAGTCCTCCAATGGTCAAGTAGTGAGCTTCTAGATGGTTTTACTTATGAACAACCGAGAGGACTTGTATAGATACTCTTGATAATTCTCGGTTCTTCATATTTTGTGCAAAACTTACAAAACTCTTTTCTTGATGGTAGACACTTAGAACCATCCTTGGATCACTTTCGGTATTATGCAAATCTTGTGCAAACCCCGGTCATTCTTAATAATTTAATGATTGTACAAATTTTGTACGAATCCTATAAAATCCCATAATGGGTCTTGATCAATAGCGGGTTCAAGATTACTAAACTTCTGGGAAGCGCTAGTAATACTCCGAGTTTTCTGCAATGGCGTAATCTAAGACTGTGTAGTTTACAAAGCTCCTTAATGGTTTCAGGAAGTTGGATAAAAGAGTTCCCACCAATATTTAACTCCTTTATCAAACCAAGACAGCATAACTCATCAGGTAAATCCATTAGGCACGAGTTAGAAAGGGACAAAGATACTAGGCTATATAATCTTGACGCTAATGAGTGTAAAATTGAGGAGGGCATGGATGTCATTCTGACACATGGCCAACTTTTTTGTGTTATTCCGTCCACCCTTGATTTTTGAATAGCAGAGTGAAGTTTTAACGGCTCATATTCCTCCATTGTTATCTCTTTGTTAAGACGTTGAGAATCTCGTAGAAACAATGCACCAAGAATCAGAAGGCTCTTCAGATTTGACCAGCTGGATAGCTTAAGTGTCACCATGGCTTTCTAGTTGCTGATCCCCAGTGTCAGGTCTAGAAGTCTTCTACATTTTTCCAGATCTAATGTAACAAGTCAAGTGAGATCCTTGATTGGCGATGGCATTTCTCTAATGGAAGTCCCAGCTAAATATAACTCTTTTAGGTTTGGTGAGAAATCTGGAAGGTCTACAAGCTATGAGCAGCCAGATAGATTAAGCACTACAAGGGATTCTAGAAAAACCGTACTAGGAAATATTCGTAAATGCGAACAGCCTTTTAGATTCAAGAAGATAAGCTTGTGATGATGAAGGATAGATGAGTTAATCCAACAAGACTCGTACATCCTTCAAGATCGATTGCTCAAGATTTAAAGTCTTTGAAAGCTTTAGGAATCTAGTGAACTTTACAGAGTGAGTCAAAACAATCGTCTTTAGCATCTCGAGCTTCTATTTACAAAAACGAACAACCAGGTGAGTTACTAAGTACATGCTATTACTTCAGGTATGCAGGAGATTGCACTATGATGTCAAGACATACCTTTGTTCCTTTCCATAGTATTGTCATGTTGCTATTGGGCAAGTTCAGTTCGACGAGATTTGTAGGATTGAAGTTCTGAGGTAAGGATCCGAGAGGATATCTTTCCCAGTGAAGTAGATGTAGCTCATCAGGCAAAGAGTAAAAGCCTTGAGGTAGAGAAACCTTGCAATAGTTTTCAGAAGTGTGACAGTAAAACTTTAGTAATATAAGTCTATACATCTTCTCAAATACAGTAGGACTTAACTTAAATATCAAGCCAGATGCATCGAGAAAAATGCTTTCAATTGCACATGTTCCCTTGAGAAGATTGGGAAAGAAGTTTAGAAACATCAAGTGAAGAAAAAAAAACGTATTCACTAAATATAAATCTTAAATGGAACTAATATTTTTTTTCTCACGTCAAAAGATATATTAATGGGAAGTGGGGGTACAAAGCCACCCTTGGTACAAGTCTAGTTCAAACAGCAAAGGGAGCTAGCTCCTCTACTTGCAACCAAAATATTAAAAGAAACAACAAGAAAACTTAAAAACAAAATGAGTTCTTGAAACCATAAACATAAAACAAACTAAATCACAGCTCTAATATGCCACATGAGGAGATTATGTCGGAGTGTCTTTGGCAATGACATTGCCGGGATTGTCATTGGGTGTGGTGTTCATGTCAGTGCATCCCAGGAATGTCCTCTCCTCTCTGGGTGGTTGTTCCGCCTCATTCACGACCGTGTTTGGTAGTGTGACCTCTTCAGGAGTTGGCAATGGGATATTGAGGCCTAGGTCAAGAGGATCAGAAGCAACATCTGCCATGTAAGTGTCGTTGGGATTATTTAGAACATCCTCGATCGTGACCCTCAGGCTGAAAACACTGCTGTTTTGATCTCTAATTTCACCTACATTTGAAGTGGGTTGTGATATGAGTTATTCAGTTGATGTGGACCAATTACCAGTAGACCCATTTGTGTTATTGTTCCTTTGTTGTGTGTGATCCTGTGTGTTTACCGCCGAAATGGTGTAGTAGTCCATTTGAGAGTTAACGTGACATAGAATGTGGTTGAGTGCGTGATTCTCTGGCAATTAAAGCAGAGACGTGCCACCCTTTCATAGTAGAACTGGATTTGAAAGTGGTCACCATTCTCACAGTAGACTGATCTGTAGTATGTGAGTCTGTTCACCACATCGAAGTTGATTTTAACACGTATGAGAAATGGTCTTGTCACAGATGAGTTGTTCATATCCACCTCAATGACCTCATCCACAAGAGCAGCTAAGTATTTCACCACTGCTTCAGACGCGTATTGAATGGGCAAATAGTGGATTTGCAACCATAGTTGTTTCTTTGTCATTGGTTTGAGAGTTGGTTATTCACCCAATTTTGCACAGCCACCAACCAACCGTTGTAGAGAAGAGGTTGCATTCTACAGATGGAATCCATATCGTCCTCCCTCTCAAAGAAGAATTGTGCCAGATCTTTTTCTAGCATTCGTTCGTGGATCTTGTTGTGGAGGCCCCAAATCTCTAGCTGTTTTGTTTCTGCTTGGAGGAATCAGCCTAAAATAGCAGTTTTGGAAAATTTCTGTTAGTAGAGAGATTCTGCTTGTCCATGTTTGGTATTTTGGCCAGCGAGTTGGCTCCATGATGATCTTATGTGTTGTTTGATTATCTATCTCCACGATAATGTCTCTGATTTTGAGATCTTTCAGCATTGACATAGCCCAACCACTCCCGTGAGTGTTAAGTGCACAAAGTTCATGGCTCTAGTAAGAACATGTCTTCCATGCATGTAGTTCCTCTGTGTAGTCTTGTGTAGAATGAAGGTGCCTCCATTAAGGTTACTTTTTTGGTCCCATGCTACATAGAGGTTAATAGTATATTTTGCTGTCATTTGGTCCTTTGATGTGAAAGTTGTGTATTGGACCCTTCTCTCATGATTTGTGCCTTTCCATTCTAAGGATACTATCATCCAAGTTTCTGTCTCCGCTATTGCTTCTTGTGTCACAGCTAGGAGATTGAGTTGTCTTCTCTGGAAAACAATTTCATTCTGAGTTTTCTATATGTACCACAGAATCCATGGGGAGTATTTGAAGGATCTCATGGCCACATCAGAAGCTGATTCTTTACCAAAGAGGTAGCCTAGGTTATTTATGAATGATGTATTAGAAAAGCCTCCTGTGGGTGTGGTATATTTGTGAGGGCCCAAATTTGTCTTGCCGTAGTGCATAGAAATAGACAGTGATTGATTGATTCTTGTTATGCTCCGCATATTTGGTAGTCATTATCTATCGATGGAATCCTGCTTCTCAACCTATCCTAGATTGCTAATGCTCCTGAGAGTGCCCTCCAAAGAAACATGACAATTTTCCTTGGAATTTTTAAGTTTCCATACTTTACTTTTTAGGTAGTCGCATGGTGTATGCCGTGCTTGCTGAGGAGTTGGGTTTAATGAGTTTGTTGTGACAAGATAGCCACTTTTGACCGTGTATTCTCCTGATTGTTAGTATCCCAAATACCATGAGTCTTTTCTTGTGGTACATGGGGGGAATTTTAATATTCTGGTGGCATCTGTGGTTAGGAAGGTATCATGGACTTTACTTTGATTCCACTCCCTGATAGATATCAGGTCTGCCACTTTAAGGTTAGCGTTAAACCTGGTTTCTCTACTGATTGGGGTTCTTGGGTGGTTATGAAATATCCAATTGGTCGTCCACACATAAGTATCTATACCATCTCCGATTTGTCTGGTCCGACCCCTGACTAGGAGGTTTTTTCCATGGCAAATGCTTGTCCAACCATAAGAGGGACGATTGTAATTTAAACTGCTCAAGAAGTCTCCGTTGTTGTAGTATCTTCCTTTCAGGGCTTTTGCCAGTAGAGTTTCTGGTTGTTTTGATAATCTCCATGCCTGTTTGGCCAGCAGTGCTTGATTAAAATGTTTAATGTCTTTAAAACCCATTCCTCCTCTTTATTTTTTCTACACATGTCTTTCCATGGCACCCACAGAATCTTCTTCCTGTTTTTAGCTGACTCCACCAATGTTGGATCATCGCACTTGTGATTTTATGACATTGTGATTTTGTCAATCTGAAGCATGACATTGCGTAGACTGGAAACGCCATTGCAACTGCTTTGATCATGATTTCTTCCCCCACCCCAGTGATAGTGTTTTTGTGTGCCAATTATCAATGTTACCTTGTAGTTTCTCTGTGATGTAGTCAAAGATTTTTGACTTAGAGCCTTTAAAGCATTCAGGTAAGCCGAGGTATTTGCCAATACCATGATCTGTTTGAATATGCAGGGCAGTTTTAAGTTTTGTTCTTTTGTCTTCTGTGATTTCTTTACCGAAGGCAATGGAGGATTTATCGAAGTTGATACTTTGACCAGAGAGCCTCTCATACGTATCTAAACAAGACTTAAAGATTCTTGCTTCTTGTAGTGTAGCTTTGCATATAAAGAGGCTGTCATCCGCATATATCAGGTGTCGTATGTTTGGTCCTTGATTGTTAAAAGAGATTCCTGAGAGCATCCTATCCAGTATTTCCTGTTGCATAATGTGGACTAAACCTCAAGTCACGAGGACAAATAGGAAGGGGGATAGTGGGTCGCCTTGACGTAGTCATCTCTTCAGAGCTATGAAACCGTACGGTGAGCCATTCAAAAGGACCGAGTATTTTACCGATGATACGCAAAACATGGTTATTTCTACCCAGTTCTTACAAAAGCCCATCTTGGTAAGGATTATCTCTAGATAGCTCCACTCCATTCTATCATATGCTTTAGAGAGATCTGTCTTGCCAACCATAAAGTCTTGTTTTGCTCTTTTGTCTATATTAATATAGTGCAATAGTTTGTGAGCTAACAACACATTGTCCATGATTAGTCTCCCCTGAGTGAAAGCCCCTTGAATCTCTGAGATAAGCTGCGGTAGAATTTTTTGTAATCTCCTAGCCATAATTTTAGATACAATCTTATAGATCACAGAGCATAGGCTTATTGGTCTGAATTCTTTCATCTCTTTTGGATTCTGGCATTTTGGGATCAGAGCAATGTGTGTGTAATTCCACTCTTCTGGGAATGTCTTGTTTTTAAATGCATCTTGGACTTCAGATGTCACTTTATCATCTACAATATTCCAATATGATTGGAAGAAGAGGCTTGTCATGCCATCAGGGCCTGTTGCACTATCTCCTCTAATAGTGAATATGGTGTCTTTCACCTCAGCTGGAGTAACTTGGGTCAATAGCTGATCATTCATGCTCTCTGTGACTTTTTGCTAGAGGTTCCTCAGACTGTGTGCATGGTTAACATGTTTCGTGGATTTAAAGAGATCTCTGAAGTAACTCACCGCAATGGTTCCTTTTGATCCCTCTGACGTTCTAATAAGCCCATTTTTGTCCCGAAGACTGTGTATTCTATTTTTTGTTCGTTTGTAGCTGACAAATTTGGGGAAGTAGCTTGTGTTCTGATCACCCTGTATGAGCCATCTCTCTTTTCCTTTTTGTTTCCAGAATAATTCCTCTTCCATGTAGTAGGAAGTTAATTCTGCCTTAAGGTGAGCTATAGTTTGTTGTTCTGGGTTTGCTTTTGTGACCTCAAGATCAAGCTTTTCTCTAATTCTATCAACCTGCTCCGTTTTCTTATGAGTGTTCCTTATTGAGATATTGCTTTCCTGCATTCCACAACACAGTCCATGATGTTGTTCCTTGTATTATGTGCTCTAGTCAGCTAGGATTGGGATATTATGTCCTTGAATCCTTTTCTTCTTGTCCAGTGCTTATCAAAACATAATCTAGTCATGAACTTAGAGTTGTCAGACATGATGGTGGTGTAGAGGGGTCTATGGTTTGAGCCCATGATAGGTAGATAGGCCGTTGTTGTTACCAAAATCCAGGAGCTAGTCCGCGTTACCGTAGCTGTGGTCTAGCCTACATTAGACCCATGAGTTGTTTCTGTTTCCCATCCATGAGTAGTGGGGGCCTGTACTATGAATTTCATGTAAGACACAGTTTCTCAGAAATGATCTGAAGTGGTAGAATGATCTTTCTGGTCGTATTGTCCCTCCCTTTTTATCCGCATTGGAGTAGATTTCTTTGAAATCCCCTATTAGGAACCAAGGTTTTGTTTTGCTATCTCCGAGGGTTTGGATATTTGTCCATAGCTCTGGTCTCAGATTCGGTGTAGGGTTACCATAAACAAAGGTGATGTCCACCGTTTTCTTCCCTAGAGAGCAAGTTGCATCAATATAGTTTTTGCAGCTATGATTGATGTGTAGGTGGAGTTGCTCTTTCCATAGTAAGGCTAATCCTCCCCTCAGGCCCTAGGGCTCCTCAGTGTGTAGGTGGTCATATCCAGTCCAGCCTTGTATTGCCTTCAAGTGGGTGTGCTCATTCTTCGTTTCCATGAGGAAAATAATGTCCGTAAATAAGTTCCTTCTTATTTCTTTAAGGCGTCGAACTATCACGGTGCTCCTCACTCCCTGATAGTTCAAGCTCAATATACTCATTTATGCTTTGGTGGCTTCAAGGGAGCCACTACACCTAGTTCTGACTAGGGGTTAATCAGGGTTTGGGAGTTCTCAAGATTGATGTTAGTTTTCTGCTTTTTCTTTGAGGAATATTGGCGAACTGTCCTGTTTCTCTATGGAGATTCTTTAGTGTGGTAGAGGACTAATTATAAGTTATTCCCCATTTCTAGGTCTTCTAAGGGTTTAGTTTGTGACCCATCTTTCTGTTTGGGTGAGGTCCAATTTGATGGTCCTGATCATTAGGATTCGATCTTTTAAGCTGCTGGTTATGGTTGGTTGGCCTTCTTCCGGTCTGATACTTATTCCTTGCCCTTTCCCTCTTATCTTATATGTCCACACTAGAGGGAGATAGTTTGTATTGCTGTTTAAATTTAGCTTGTTTCTTCCCGATTCATGTTCCTTTTGTGTTGTTTGTGTTTCTACTTGTTCTTTTGGTTCGACCTCTGAGCTGTTTTGTTTATGGTGACTGTAATCATGCTCTGTAGCTTCTTTGGAGTTTACTTTCTGGCCACATTGTTCCATTTTTGGACAGTTATCTTCACTATGTGTCATGGCTCTACATGATGTGCATATATTCCTGACCCGCTCAAAGTCAACTTTAGCTGTTAGAGTTTCTCCAGATTAGATCCGTACTTGTCTTAAATTTCTCATCGGATGATTTATATCAAACAAGATTCTCACTCTAATAAATGGTTGAAGATGAGTTTTAGTTGGATCGAGATCCATTTCCAGAACTTCACCTATGGAGTTGGCTATGGCCGTAAAGGTATAAGAGGTAAAGTATTTGGCTGGTACATGCAAAAGTCGGAACCAAATGGGTATTTTTATTAGATTTTCTTCCCTAAAATCTTTGTGTAGAGGAGCTATAGTGAATCCCCAATTTTCAAAGTTCCATAACCTAAATTGGAGGATTTCTTCTAGATTCTTTTCCGATTGGAATCGGAATTGAAAAGAGTCTCTACCTAGCACCGTTCCATTGATTCGACTCTGTAATCTCCAAATTCTAGGCATCCCTAATACCATTCTAGCTATGTTCTGCGCATCAGGATTCAAGAGTTTACCTATGATTGTGCGCTTATCCTCCGAGAAGTTGTGGTATTTGCTGGAGCTTGGTAGATCAATCATCGAGTCTTTTGAGATGGCCATTGACCTTATTTCCTCTACTAGGTTTCGCTTCATAGTGGGAGCTTGGTGTAGTTGATTTCTTGCTGATGTTCGAGTTTGCTTGGCTTGAGCGCGTGTTTCAAGTGGCTCTTGTCCAGTATCAGTCTTGATTGTACTCGAGAGTGTAGGATTAAAAGCAATTTCTCAGGAGTTGAGGCTCAAAGGGTTTGTTGCGAAAGAGGAGTCTTCAGGATAGGATCCGTTGTGAGAGAGAAGTCTCCAGGAAGAAGTTGTCGCCGGGAAAAGGAAGTCGCCGAGAAGAAGTTATCTCTGGGAGGAAGGTAACACCGAGAAGAAATTATCACCGGGAGAGTCTCGGTCTATTCATTTATTGATCTGTTAATAGCTTAGCTTAAAGATTAATTGGATCTAGTAGTTATACATTTTCTAAGACTTACTCAATTGTTTGTCAACACATCAACAATGTCATTAGAATCCAGCAATCTGCTATGCTTGTCTGCCTCTTTAAAATCTTGGGAAACAACAAATCAGCCTATGTCTTGGAAAATGTAAGGCATTTCAATCCTGTTAGCCACAAGATTGATGAGGGACTTATCAATGAGACCATAGGTTCTTAAATCTGTAAGAAAACTACAGGCATCAAGGACGTTCACCACATGATCTTTATTGTCCCCTCTGAAAAACATGCAAGGTCCAAAATGTGTTCTTTTCGTTGTCATCTAGTCCATTAAAACTTATTTTAAACGCATCATAAATCTTGATTAGAGGATGGCCCTGTTCTTTAATTGATCGCTAGCGATCAATTAAGCGGTCCAATTATACAGTTAAGTTTAGATATAATTATGTGAAAATCACGCATGATAAGCTAAGAAACTGATTGATGCAACTGTTTCACCTCACTTTCATCGTCACTACATTTATCAGCGACTACGACACTGCTGTTTTTTTTATTGCAGCGTCTACAATGATGTCGTTTACCATTTATCTTATTTCTTTTAGAGATACATATCTTTGGTCGCTCCTCATCGTTAATACATTGTTTTTGTTGAAATGAACCTAAGACGTGCAAAGCCAATGGATTGCCAGTAGCGTAGTTAACCAGCTTAAAGATCAACAAAATACTTTTGTTCCGAACAATGGCAAACCGGCAGAAAAAGTGAAGAGATTTAGAGTCGAATAGATTCTGGATCTTGTAAATCTCTTTGACCCTACATTGTACGAGAACTCACCTATTTTCTAGATGTTAAGATGATTGTATGTCCACCAGAAAACCAATCAAACCCTCCAACAATTGTTCGAAGAAAATTTCCTTCGACTGTGAATTCAGATTTGTGATCCTCACTACTGATCCTCACTATTGTCACTAAGCTTCTTCTCTCCCTTTTCCTTATCACTAGTATGTTCTCCTAAAAGATCGTTCAAAAAAGTTTTTACCATTGGGCTTTTAAAGGTATTTTTCCTTATGATTTTTGTCAATCTCAGTGTTAAAACTGTTGACCAAAGCTTCAATTTAGTGTGAGGGAAAGAGCCGGACAAATTCAATGGCGTCACCAGCGGTGCACTCAGAGATCATACACATAGGTTGGTGGTTCTGGAGGAACTCACAGAAAGCTTCCCAGTCTTCGAACTGGTTCCTAATGGTAACATCTGCAATGATGCCAATCGTTGTTCCCAAACTAGAAACCGCAAATTTTTCAATTAATTTCGATCAATATGGTTTTGTAAAATTGTAGATTTTGGAACATATATAGACACCATCCCGAACGTAGAGACACACACGTATTGATATACAGGGCGAAGACTAATTGCTCCTAGTCAGTCAACACTCTAATTTTTTTTAATAGAGCGATACAAACAACCTTATTGTCTCTGCAATTGCGATCATTCCCAACCAGGAATTTCTCCCTAACTGTTACACAGTTTGTCTTATTCCTATAAACTCATTGTACATAGTCAGTCAACTTTGAATGTCGTTTCAACAGAGCGTTATGGAAACAACCTTATCATTTATGTACTTATCCTTATATTCTAACCACAAGATCCTTAGTGACGTGTTTCTTAGTTTCCGAGACACAGAAACTCGAACGATGAACTCTACAAACATCACCGAATTCGCAGTCTCGTGTCCTTGTATAAATTGGCATTCGGGGTGGCTGGATCTTGCTAGGGAAAAATCTGTGTAGGCAAAATCTCTCGAAAGAACTGTTGAGATACATAGTTTTCCTATGGAAAACTGAGCCAAGCTGAACTTGGATAATGAAGGTAGCTGGTTCAAAAAAGGAGAGAAACAGTCCTTTAAAAATATATAGATTTCATATTTGGCTGATGTTCCATTTGTAATATATCAATCTGTCAATTCAAGACCCCTAATCCTTTTCGAACTAAAAATGGAAAGGCAAAAGAAAGCATTTCAGTTATTGAAAACCAAGAAGCTTTATAAATTCAAATTACAAAGACTAATATGTGTCCACAATGACGCTTCTAGCGACAGCTTCTACTGTTTTGGAGTGTAGACACCGAAGAAATTCAATGGCATTGTTGGCAGTGCAGTCAGATAGAAAACGCAGAGGTAGGAAATCTTGAGAAATTCAAAGAAAACTTTCTAGTCTTGAAATGATTCCCTGTACCTGCTTCGAGTTTCTCGCCATAGATTCCGATCTTTATCCCTGAACTCGAAGCAGCTAATTCCTCCATTGATTTAGATCGATAGGATTTCTTTTGGAATCAGTTTGTGCCTACTAAAAATTTATGACATTGTTTTTAATTCCAATGGGAAAATATTGAATTTTTACATTATTATATGAACCACTAAAAAGACTCACTGTTTATAGTTATTCAAGTCACTTCAATTCCATTCCACCTTATCGTTTCTTTATCCTCATTTCCTAACCCCAAATTTTATTTCCATGCCTGCTTCATCTTTCTCTACACTGGATTCTTCCTGCCGACAATACGACGTGTTTCTCAGTTTCTAAGGCGCAGACACATAGCATTCTTTTACCTGTTATCTCCGTGATTTTCTTCGCCAAAAAGGGATTAATGCTTTCATAGATGAGGAACTCCGGCGAGGCAACACTCTCTCAAGACTTCTCAAAAGGATCGAGTAATCAAAAATCTCGATCGTCATTTTCTACAAAAAAATACATGAATTCCACGAGGTGCTGAGAAGAACTCGCGAAATTAGTGGAGTGTAAAAAAAATTTTGATGAGGTAATTTTACCGGTCTTCTACAAAGTTCCAACATGCGACATGAGGTATCAGACAAGGAGTTTTGGAGCTTCATTTGAGAGATGCAAAGAGAGATTTCAGGGGTTTGAACATAGATTTCCGGCATGGAAGGACGCTCTAAGAGCTGCTTCTGAAATCGCAAGGTATGTACTGCTAGAAAGAAAGTACATGATGGTTTACGGTTTTATTGATATCCAGTTTAATATATGGTTAAGTCTTAGACTATCTGCATTGGTGGTTTCTCGAGTTTCTCAACATTTAAATAAAATAAAACAAAAGTATTTTTTTAATTTAAAATGGGGAAAATCGGTTCTCATTTGAGAAATCATGAGAACTCCTCAATTTTTTTTCTCGTATGACACATATCCATCACTAAATGAGTTAAGTTATTTTATAACAATTTTAATTTTCTTACAGTTTAAAAACTAATTAAATTATTTATATATTATTATTTTCACATTTTATTTTTTCATAAATTACAAAATAAAATTATCTATATAACATGATCTATTATGCATAAATTTAAATAATATATTAATATTATATTTAGTTATTAAAAATTATAATGTATGATAAATCTATACCTTATGATTTAATTCTTAGTCAAGTACATGTTAGTTTCTGAATGATAAGAACATAAGCAGAAGCGTACCTTTTGGATCTATGGTTTAAGATCTGGATTTTGGTAATGACTCTTCCACAGCAAACTCGAATAGCTTGATGTCTCTGGTGATGGGATGCAGAGAACGTTTTATAAATATCTTGTTAGGGTTGCCGTGGGGACCAAGACTTTTTATTTATATAGAATTAATTTATAATTCGGTCTTTCATCAAATTAGAAATTACTTAAAGTTACCACATAATTTTGACTCCTTTAATAATGATCCTAACACATTGATTATACATTTGTGACACCAAAATACTTCTTACAATCTCCCACTAGGTCATATATGTATCCTGAAAATGTGATATACTTTATGAGCTCAAAATTGTCATTATATAGTTGAGTCTAAGCAATCTTGTCCGTTAACTATAACAACATAGGATCATAGTGGTCTTTGTTATAATAAAAAATAACTTTCATGGTCACAGAAGTCAATACAGTCAAATGACATAGATCAGTTACCAAAAGTGTGGCATGAAAATCACATGAAAATTACTCAGTACATGCTGATTTTCAACTGGTCCTACCTTGTTCAAAAGAGTTAACTGAATACTTTATTTCTGAACAGAAAATGAAATGTGCATAAGCACAACTAAAACATAAAATCCAAAACCAAATGAAAAACTCCCACTAAACCAAATGATCCTCAAACACTGTAACACCCATTCGAGCAGTATGCTCATGAAAGACCTTTGGCGGAATACCTTTTGTAAGAGGATCTGCTATCATGGAGTTTGTCCCTCAGTGTTCTATGGAAATCTCTCCATTTTGTACCCTCTTCTGAACAAAGAGAAACTTATTCTCGATAAACTTGGACTTTTTCATGCTTCTATTTTTGTTGGAGTACCAAACAGCTGATTTATTGTCATAATATAACTTGAGTGGTCTTTCAATTCCCTCAACAATTCGCAGCCTAGTGACAAAATTCCTTAGTCAAAGTCCCTGATTTGATGCTCAAAAATTGCTAAAAATTCTGCCGCCATTATGGAGGAAGCTACAAGTGATTGTTTCACACTACGCCAAGCAATAGCTCCACCAGCCGACAGATAAACATAGCTTAAATTGGATTTTCTACTATCTTGACATCCAGCAAAATCAGAATCAGAATATCCAATGATCTCTAAGTTATCTGATCTCCGATATGTGAATATATAGTCCTTTGTCCTCTGCAGGTACCTCATGACCCTTTTGGCTGCTTTCCAATGGTCCAAACCTCGATTACCTAAGTATCTGCCCAAAAATCCAATAATGTACGCTAAATCCGGATGCGTACAAACTTGAGCATACATTAGACTTCCTATTGCCGATGCATAAGGAATCTTCTGCATCTCTTGAATTTCTAGATTTCCTTTAGGGCACTGTTTGAGACTAAATTTGTTTCCCTTAGAAATTGGTGTATCTCTTGGTTTGCAATCATGCATGCCAAATCTCTTTAATACTCTATCAATATAGGCCCTTTGTGACAACCCTACAACACCTCGACTACGGGAATCTGAATTCCTAATACAAAGGATGCTTCACCAAGATCTTTCATCTCAAATTTCTCCTTAAGAAATTTGTTGGTCTCATGCAACATGCCAATATTGTTAGTGGCCAATAGTATGTCATCAACATACAATACCAAGAAGATGCACTTACTCCCACTGAACTTGTGATACACACAATCTTCAACCAAATTCACCTCAAAATCAAAAGAGGTGATTACCTCATGAAACTTGTGGTACCATTGACGAGGAGCTTGTTTAAGCCCATAGATAGATTTATTTAACTTGCAAACCATCTTCTTTGGATCACCTATCACAAAGTTTTCTAGTTGCTCCATATAGATTGTCTCATCAATGTTTCCATTGAGAAATAATGTCTTAACATCCATCTGATGAAGCTCTAAGTCATAATGTGCAATAAGAGCCATGATTGTCCTAAAAGAATACGTTGATGAAACTGGAGAAAAGGTTTCTTTGTATTGAATCCCTTCTTTCTGAGTATAGCCTTTAGCTACTAGACGAACCTTATACCTTTCCACATTACCACTTGAGTCCATTTTGGTTTTAAATATCCATTTGCAACCAATGGGTTTTACACCTTCTAGTAATTGGACAATGTCCCAAACATAATTGTGTAGCATTGACTAATACTCTTCTTCACTAGCTTTGACCCACTTATCTGAATTGGAACTACCCATGGCCTCACGGGAGTTTCTAGGATCATCTTCCGATTGGGTTTGATTTTCCTTTTGTTCCATAAGAAATACTATATAATCATCTCGAATATCACTTCTCTTTTCTCTAGTGGATCACCACAAAGGAACTTGTTTCTGATGCATCGACACTTGTTCTTGATGCACCGGTACTTGTTCTTGATGCACTGGTTCTTGAAGATCTTGAATTTGATTTTCAGTGTCATCATGATTTTGAGGAAGAGCTTCAATATCAATTTGAGGTTCCAAAATTACTTTTTCAAAAAGCAGCTATATGAATCGGTCTAGAACATGAATCCGATTCTTCCTCAAAGATGATGTCTCTAACTTCACTTCTCCCCCNAAATTCATTATCCTCAAAGAACGTGGCTGTTCCCGTCTCAAAGATGTTCTTTTGTGTGGGATCATAAAACTTATACCCCTGAGATCGCTCAAAATAACCAATAAAGTAACTGCTCACAGTTTTGGAGTCCAATTTTTTCTCAAATGGCTTGTAAGGCCTAGCCTCAGCTGGACATCCCCATATGTGAAAGTGCTTTAAACTAGGTTTCCTCCTAGTCTAGAGCTCATAAGGTATTTTTGCAGTTGCTTTAGTTGGTACTCGATTAAGAATGTAAGCTACAGTCTTTAGCGCCTCTCCCCAGAGTGATTCAGGTAAAGTAGAATGACTGATCATACTCCTTACCATGTCCTTAAGAGTACAGTTTTGTCTTTTTGATACACCATTCATACTGGGAGACTCAAGCATGGTCTATTGTGGGACAATTCCGCACTCCTCTAGGTATCTGGCAAATGGTCCTGGAAGTTGTTCACCTGAACAGTCATACCATCCATAATATTCTCCACCATGATCAGATTTAACAGACTTTATCCTTTGGTTGAGTTGATTGTGAACTTAAGCCTGAAACTTCTTGAAGACGTCTAAAGACTGACTTTTCATGAATAATAAATAAGTATGCATATCTAGAGTAGTCATCTATGAAAGATATGAAGTATTGCTGACCATTCCAAGATGCCGTAGGGAAAGGTCCACAAATGTCTGTATGTATCTAGTCAAGGACTTCTTTAGCTCTATATGCACTCAATTTCTTATGCTTAGTCTAGTTCCTTTAATGCAAGCCACACAGACATCACAATTTGTGAAGTCAACAAAACTCAATATACCATCTGACACAAGTCGTTCAATTCTATTTCTAGAAATGTGACCTAAGCGTTTGTGCCACAAAGTTCCTGAATTCGCAGCTTTGAACTTTTGTTTAGTACCCCTTGATACAACACTTAAGTTTCATTATGAAAATCCTCAATGTCAAACATATAAAGATTGTGATTATCCATAAGTGTACCAGTTCCAATTATAACTGAATCTAAAGACAAAGTAGTTTTTCCATTCCCAAATAGACAAGAATAACTAGATCTATCTAAATAAGGACCAGAAACCAAATTACGTCTAAAAGACGATGCAAAAAAAATGTCTTTCAAATCCAAATAACAACTAGTACTAAAATACAATCTAAAATACGCAATCGCCTCCACATCCACCGCAAACCCATCAGCCACAGCAATGCGTCTTTCAGCATCAGTTGATTTTTGGTAGCTCACGCAACCCTGCAGTGAAACACTAATGTTAGTAGTTGCATCTGTATCTAACCACCAAGTGTTTCTGGGTACTTCAATTAAGTTCACCTTAGAACAGACCATAAAAAAGGAACTACCTTTCTTTACACGTCATGCGTAATACTTTTGGCAGTCCTTCTTCATATGTCCAACTTTCTTACAAAAGAAATAGGTATCTTTAGCCTTAGCCTGATTCTTTTGAGTTGGACCTTTAGCAGCATCATTCTTAACGACATCAGTTTTCCTTCTTTTGCCCTGACCCTTAGAGGTGTTAACCATATGAACACTTTCAGACCTTTCTTGTTTCATTCTATCTTCCTCATTCACACAATACGAAATGAGCTCATTAAGAGACCATTTCTCCTTCTGTGTGTTGTAACTAGATTTCACCTGATTAAATTGAGGAGGAAGAGAGTTTAAGACAAAGAATATGAGAACTTCTTTCTGAAGCTCAATCTTGAGAGTCTTAAGGTTTGAAACAATATTGGACATTTCCAAAATGTACTCCCTTATGTTTCCTTTGCTGTGGTACCTCATGGTACTAAAGCGATACAGAAGCATACTTCTATCTGCTTTATCGCTACTCACAAAATGCAAGTCCATATCAGCAAAGAATTGTTTGAGATCTTTGATCTCCTCAACTTCTCTAAAGGTTTCTGGAATTGTGTCCAAAATGATCATTAAACCAATGCGATTAGAATGTTCCCACTTTTCATAAACAGCCTTATAATCAGGAAGACTGTCATTCATAGGAGGAGTAGGTTGTTCCATCCTTAACGCAAGGTCAAGATCCATACACCCAAGCACAATTTTAACTTTATTTTCCATTCCTTATAGTTAGAACCGTTAAGTGTTTGAATTGAACCTAATTTTGCAGATACTACAGTAAAAGAGAATAATCTTTATTAATAACTCACTACTAAACTGAAATAAAACAATAATAAAATGAACAATTGTACAATCGATCTCAAGATACTAAGTGCAACATTAACATCAAATCTTTGGACAATAATATTAACTACTGACGGTACTCTTGTTGTAATAATCAAACATTGACAATAATGCATGATAAAAAATAACCTATCTTTGGATCGATTGATTGTTCACATGGTTATTCCAAATAATTTTCACATATTTATTATCACAGGTATGTATATAATTTGGTCAAATAAAAACCTACATTTGGGTCAATTTAATATTCACCAGAGTATATATACATATAACATTTAATATTATTCTTAAAAAAATATCTACAAGAGAAGTTACTTCGGCAACATCAAAAATCAATTAATTCAATTCAAATATTAAACTTGCACAATTAAAATTATTATTGATTTTAAATTTTTATTATTCTTGCGCAGACATATATTGACAAGTCTGGGGATTCTATATGCAAAAGTAAGTCAATGGCAGAATGGTTAATGACAAGCTTTAGTGTTGGCACAACATAGGTTCGAATCCTAGCTGTTCCAAAGTTTTGAATTTAATTTTAAATTGCATAACCATTAAATAAAACTGGCCCACGGAAAAGATAACCCAGCAATTCAAAACGAGGCCCTACAATAAAACCAATACTTGAAAGTTTTATTAAACAGAATTCACAAAATTATGAAATTACTCTTGTCTTCATCCTTTGGGTTTCTCCAACAAAAAACCCTAATTCTTTTTTTCATTTTCGGCCCTCATAGCCAAAAACAGAACCAAAAATTGCTCAAAGTTTTCAAAAAAATAACATGAGTTTTGAATAAGAAATTGAGCATGAATCTTAGTTCCGAATCTAATCTGAAAATTGCTATAAAGTTTCCAAAAAAAATTTCATAAACTTAACTTTATGAGCAACAATATTAGATACGAAAAATTCATAAGATCTAACTTTAGATCCAAGATCTAAACACGTTTTTATTTTAGAATAAACAACATAAAACCACAGATTCCAGATTTCTTTAATCTAGATTAAGTTTTATAGAATTTACCAAATAAATAAATCCAAATTTATTTAATAGAATAATCTGATTATCAAACAGAAACTGAACATGGTGCTGTGATACTAATTGATAAATTTATAGCTTATGATTTCTTAATCAAATACATGTCAATCTCTGAATGATAAGAACATAAGTGGAAGCGTACCTTTTGGATCCATGGTTTATGATCTGGATTTTGGTAATGGCNCTTGGTAATGGCTCTTCCACATCAAACCATTAATAGCTTGATGTCTCTGGTGATGGGATGCTGAGAACGTTTTCTGAATTTCTTGTTAGGGTTGCTGTGGGGACCAAGACCTCCTATTTATATAAAATTAATTTCTAATTCGGCTCTTCGTCAAATTAGAAATTACTTAATGTTACCACATAATTTTGACTCATTTAATAATGAACCAAAAATAATTCTTACAATTTGTGATCCTAAAATAATTTTGACTCCTTTAATAATTATACATTTGTGACCCTAAAATAATTCTTACAATTTAAGCAAAAATTAATATATTAGTATATTTATAGAACAGATAAATGATATAAAAATTAAATTTCTTTAAATTTATTAATATTATATAAATGAGAGATTTAGTGAGAGGCTTAGTGAGCCTCTCATCATTGGAAGCTAAAATTATTGTGGGTTCTCAAACTAAGTTTTACCAAAAAATATTAATATTATATTGATGTGAGATTCCATAGCATATGCTTTTAGTTCACTATTTTTTTGATCGTCTTAGTTCACTAATTTAGTATTTTTAGATAAAAATCTTGTTGGTTTGAGTGCTAAACTGTTAGTTTAGTCTCGGTTTAGCATTTGGCTAACCCTCGGCTTACGGTTATAAATGGATATTTGGTTGAGTGTAACTGGCTAAGCATCGGTTAAATTTTAGTTTTATATTCCGATACAGTTAAGCCTCAGTTTACTATTTTGTATCTTCATTGGATCGCATCAAAATTTAAAGTGTCTGGATTTTACGTTTCATTGCATATACTGTAAAGAATCAAACCTGAACTATCTGTATTTTCATGAAACTTTGACACCATTTTGTTCTTCGTTTTGCCACTCTTCAATGATTTGAAGCCTTCTGCAGACCAAGTTATGCTGTGTCAATATTTCATGTGCAAACCAAAAGATATCATGGAGATCATTTTTTTCTTCTCTTTTTTTCCAGATATTGTGAACTTATCTTTTTCAAAATGATATGCGTTTGGCAGTCCGGAGTGTGAGTTTGTTGACAAAATTGTCAAGGAAACGTTCAAGTTACTAAACAAGCTGACGCCATCTAAAATTCGAGGTCTTCTGGGGATTGAATCGCATATGATAGAGCTGGAACGGTTAATTTGTTTTGACAAAATGAATTGTGTGCAAATCATTGGGGTTCTTGCGATGGCTGGGATTGGTAAGAATATTGTTGCAGATTGTATGTATAAGTGAAACTACAGTCGCTTTGATGACTACTGTGTAGAACCTATAAACTCGAATGAAGGTAAAGCAAAAATACTAAAACAATAATCGATACTACTAGAACAATAAAGAATTACTACTTGAGAATAAACGATTAGAACAAACCTCTAAGGTAACAATACATGGAGCTAAGACAAGTTACGTTACCTTAACTCAATAAACGCCCGTAGTATACTCGATTGAATGCGTTTGAGAGACCCATGATAGAACTGTGTGTGAGACCGTCGATGGTACACATATGGATGGAATCTGCGAAACTCTATTAGTCTATACTACACTCTCAGACTTTAGACTAAAAGTTTGAGGAATTGTTGTTGTGTTTTGTTTAGAAAACGTGAAGAGAAGAATGAGTCTTCGACTTTGTTTTATAACCGAGAAAGACTTGACAAACAAGTTCGAAAATATGCTCAACATATTCTTCAACGTGATCGCGTAGGTAGGAGAATGTGGAGACGAAAATTCGGAATTGTTACAAGACTAAGTCTCGGATAAGACAAATTCAAAGAGAATTCTCGTAATGGCTTAAAAATTTGGCCCAAAAAGAATATGCGCAGCTGTGGGCCAAAAGTTCACATTCCCCCATGTTCCAAGCCCCAAGCCCTAAGCCCCAGCCTCCGACACGGCACGGCAGCATGGCTTTCTTCTCTCGTCCTTGCTTTCTAAGCAAGCATGTGAATGCTTCTCTATATAAACACAAGGATAACATTTCTCTTAAGAAATGTGAGACTTTTGCATCTTAAGTATCTTAAGTTATGGGCTTGTTAAACCCCAACCCCCATTTGTCATTCACCTAGGACCAATATTTGATCCATTAAGCCAATTGGCTTTAATTGCCAAAAACATTGGTCCAACAATCCCCCACATGACTCTAAACATATGACTGACGACTCGATAGACTCAACTTACTATACTTATCCTATAGACTACACAGATTTTCCAAAGTGTAAACAAAAATGTGTTGTGTTTAAGTAAGTAGCCTTTTCCACCTTTGAACCACTCATTGTTAATATATGTCGGGTTTAGTTGGTCAAAAAGTGAACATGATTTCTTGAACCACCCAGAAATTTAGTGTAAACCTAGACAATAAATATAACCCAACTCACTTTCTAGTAGAACTAAGTTCTCTATTGTGTTCATTTTTTGGCCTTGAACTTTGCCTGGTCTTTCATGAGTGAACTTGGAGAGTATAAACTTACCTTCATTCTCCTAGAAACGACCTTTATTTCACACTCACTAGGTGATTTGCCAAACTTTTGGATGTTCAAGTAACATGTAATACTTCACTTTTTAACCAAATATTAGACTCAAATCATTAAAAATTTAATATTTATCCTCAACTTTCAACATGTTGCACTGTTTATCATCATGAGGAACTGGGTAGAGGCATTATGCCCACAGTGCACTCTAAAGATATTGTCTGACTTAGTTGTCCATTTGAACCTACTTCTTAAGATCTCCAGTCATGTAGGTAGGGTTTAAACCAGACATCTTCTCAAGTCATAGGCCTTAAACCCATTCTTCTTGATGATTTTACTACTTGATCTCGAGAAAGTCCTTTTGTAAAAGGATCTGCTAGGTTGTCAGCTAACTTGATGTAATCTATTGTGATCATACCTCCTAAAATCAAATGTCTAATAGCCGATTGACTATCACAGTGGATGCATAGTGCCGACACAGGTTTCTTCCAGATAGGAATATCTTCCAAAAAATTTTGAAGCCATTATGCTTCTTCTGCTGTTTTATCTAAAGCTATCAACTCTGACTCCATGGTGGATCGAGCTAACAAAGTTTGTTTGAAAAATTTCAAAGATATTGTTGCACGTCCGAGGGTAAAAACGTATCTTCTTGTGGGTTTCAAGTTTTTGGAATCTAAAATCCAGTTAGCATCACTGTATTTTTCCAATACTTGAGGTTCTTTACCATAATGCAGCCCATAACTTTTGTATACTGTAAGTAATTCAGTACTCTAGTTATGGCTTTCCAGTGTTTATGTCATGGATTACTTGTGTAACGGCTTAGAACATTAACTACATGTGCTGGACCAGGTCTACTACAATTAGTTAAGTATATAAGACTTCCTATTACTCATGCGTACTCTACCTGTGACACTACTTCACCTCAGTTTTTGGTCAAGTGAAGTTGAGAGTCTATAGGGGTTTTTGTAGTATCACTTGTATAGTTCTTGAATCTTTCAAGAATCTTTTTAGCATAGTGATCTTGTGACAGAATAATTATATCAGAGGTTCGTATGATTTTAATCCCTAAGATGCCATCGGCAAGACCCATGTCTTTCATGTCAAACTTAATGTTGAGTAAGTTCTTAGTTTGTTGGATTATGTCCTTGTTGCTTCAATAATAAGCATGTCATCTACATATAAACAGAGCAATACATATGCATTTTTAGTTTGTTTAATGTTGATACATTTATCACACTCATTTATTTTGAAACCATTTGACATCATCACATTGTCAAATTTTTCATGTCATTGCTTTGGAACTTGTTTAAGACCATACAATGACTTAACTAGTCGACAGACTTTGTGTTCTTATCCTGGAACGACAAACACTTCAGGTTGTTTCATGTAAATCTCCTCTTCTATTTCTCCATTTAGAAAATTAGTTTTAACATCCATTTGATGAATCTCCAAGTCTCTTAATGCTACGATTGATATTAGCATTCTAATGGAGGTTATTCTCATCATCGAAAAATATGTGTTGAAGAAGTCCAAACATTTTTTTTGTCTAAATCCTTGCACCAGGAGTCTAGCCTTGTGCTTGTCTATTGAGCCATTAGTTTTCAACTTTTTTTTGAAAACCCATTTGCATCCAAGTGCTTTAAACCCTTCAGGAAGATTTGTTAACTAGACTTTGCATAATAGAGTCCATCTCACTGTTGACAGCTTCTTTCTAGGAGGAAGCGTTTGGTTTAGAGATGGCTTCAGCGAAATTGGTTTATTTTCTACAAGAAATATCATCAAAAATCATCACCGTAAGATTTTTCTTGACAAGGTCTTTTACTGCGTCTAGGTTCATCTTGTTGATCTTCTAAGTTAGACTGAGAAGTTCAAAATGTACTAGGCTCAAGATTTGTGTCATCTCTTTCTTCACGAGTTCGCTTTGGATTTTGTTTATCCTTATATGGAAACACGTGTTCGGAGAAAGACACATTTCTTGATTCCATTATCGTGTTGACATCAATATCAGGTATCTGTGATTTAATAACCACGAACCTATATGCAGAACTATTATGTGCGTATCCGAGAAAAACACAATCAACAGTTTTTGGTCCGATTGTGACCTTTTTTGGAGGTGGTACTGCCATTTTGGCTAAGCACCCCCTCCCCTCCCCCCACATTTTGAGGTATTTATACGAAGGTGGTGATCCTTTCCAAAGCTCATAGGGAGTCTTCCCGGTGATTTTGTGCATAATTTTGTTGAGGATGTAATTTGTGGTAAGCAGTGCTCCCCCCCCCCACAAATTTCGAGGTAAACCATATTCCTGAACAGCGCATTCATCATTTCTTTTAGAGTTTGACTTTTTCTTTCGGCAATTCTATTAGATTCTGGTGAATATGGAGATGTTGCTTGATGTATAATTCCATTTTATGTGCAAAATGCATTAAAAGGTCCATCATATTCACCTCTTATATCACTTTGGTCTATTTTGATAGTGCTATTGAGTTGATTTTCAACTTCTCGTTTGTATTCCTTGAATTTTTCCAAAGCTTGATATGTGCTATGTAATAGATATACATAACAGTATTTTGCGATAATCAATGAACGTTACAAAATACTATTTTCTCATGCTAGTTGGCACAAATTATAAATCACACCAATTTTTGTGAATTAATCCTAGAAGTTCAGTTGTTCTTTGAACTTGGGGTGATGGCTTTTTAGTGAGTTTTGCTTGTGAACACACTTCACATTTATATTTGCTTGTTTTGCTTTTTGGTATTACGTTCAATTTCATTAGTCTTTGAATAGACTTATAGTTAACATGACCTAATCGTTTGTGCCAAATATCAAAAAACTCAACGAAATAAGCTAATTCGTTCTTATTTATTGAAACATTAGAAACTACATCATAAGAAGTAGAAGCAACAATAGCGTTATTAACAACAACATTATTATCTGCAGCATTAGAAGCAATAGTGGAGGTAGAAGCAGCAGCAGAGACGTCTACTCCCTTACGAAGGATAGCTTGAACACACATCTTTAGTATTCCGTTCTTCTTGTATGCTTTATCAAAATAATTGTTGATACAATCTCCCTAAGCTAACTCTGATGAAGGCTGATGAATTTGATGGAAGAGAGATGATGATGCGGATTTGGTGATGTGAGAACGATGACTCAGCAAGGTGGGAAGGTACGGCCGCGGGATTGCTATTGAATGAGGATGGATCCGTGGGTGGTGATGATGCTTTGTGGATGAAGGCGGAATGGATGGTTGATGATAAACCGTGATGATGAAGATGGAAAACGTGGCTGGTGGTGATGACAATTGAAGTGATTGGATAGATAGAGATTTAAGGTGGATAGATGGAGATAGAGTGAAGAGTTTTCCAATTCACAACGTGTAAATAAAAACTCGGATTCTCGACTAGTCTAGAATCAACACTTGAGAGCAAGAACTCGAAGAAGAAGTTTTTAGGTCAAAATACTCTGATCATAATGGTGGCGTGCCCTAGGTTTAAATAAGCAAACCAGAGCAAAACCACATGATGTTTACAAATAAACAACAAGTAGTCTAAAGATAAAAAAATCATGCTGTTTAATTTAAATAAAACCACGAGGCGTCCCCTAATGGTGCACCTGAAAACTACTAAGTACAAAACCAGAAAGGTTTGTACATTATTCTCCTAATGGTAAGACTCCTAAGTAACTCGCTGTAGGGATTCCATCTGCCTCATTAAAAACCATGAGAGAAAACCCAATTGGGATAAAACTCTCTATGGGAAAAAGAGTACAGACTTCCTCACCTAAGTTACCTAGTTATCTTTACCAGGAGTAGCTTCCAAGATGGAGATATTGAAGACTTGTGCAGCTGCTAACTCGTCAACTCCTTCTACAATGAGGGAATGAGCTTCTTTGGCCATCTCCTTAGCTCTAGAACGTGTAATCCGACCCTCCACTTCTGGTGCTGCAGCTGGTATGCTATCCACAATCATATCAATTGTCCCTCCAATGTACTTGATTTTGAAGCCAGCATCATCCATCAGAGTTGCAGAAATCAAGTTTTTTCTCATATCAGGGCAATGCCTCAACTTCTTGAGGGTTACTTCTTTCCTAGAGGTGAACTTAAGTACCATGGTGCATGTTCCCAAGACATTTGATTTAGATTCGTTTGTTATTTGTATTTTGTGATCTGGCGGACTCGGGGTATAAGTGCTGAACAACGCTCTGTAAGTACAGATGTGATGCAAGGCACAAGTGCCGTAACCCCATTCTCGGGCGGTTTTGTTGGACTATGTTACATTCAATAACCACTGCACAGAGATGCTCTTCTTTCATATTCACTTGGTCATTCTTTTTCCCTTTGTTCTTGGGCTTGCTGCGACACTCATTAGATTTTTGTGGCCTAATTTGCCACAGTTGTGCCAGTTCCCTTTGAACTTTCTCTGTTTAGTGGGCTTACTCTGCTTCTTTAAGCTCGTCGAAGAAGTAGGTTTCAAAGAAGACGTGACAACTGCTTTGCCTTTTCCTTTGGATTTGTACTCAACCATGTGGACGTCATGTTGATTCAAGACAGCCGAGTTAGAAAGAAACCCGTAGTTTCTTTCTTCTATTTGCAGCCTGTTGAGAAGATCTTCAAGAATCATCGTATTTTGCTTATGCTTCAGGTAGTTCTTGAAGTCATGCTAGCCTAATGGGAGCTTCGCAATGATGGTGTTACTATGAAAGGTTCACAGATTGACATACCCTGAGATTCAATCTCTTGACAGATCAATTGAAAAGCTTCCACCTGTTGCATTACCAATTTTGAAACCACCATTATGAAATTCAGAAACTTTGCCACAGCTTATTTCCGACAACCAATATCTTCAACCATAAACTTCTTTCCCAGAGCTGTCCACAACGTCTTAGACGTTTTGTAATCACATTAGACTTTTTTTATCATAAATTTTTTTTTTGAAGAGCTTGTTCTCAAGCCACTTTAAGATCTAACCTTTACAAAAGTAGTCAGAGTGTTTCCATGCTTCCCAGTATTTAACAGCGATCTGTCTGTGTTACCTGGAGGAAGGTATGGCTGATCCTCTTTGACAAACTTCTCGAGCTAGAGATTTTTTAGAAAAAGATCATTTTCAGCTGCCACGATTTGAACCCTTGGCCATCGAATTTTTCAGGCAATGGTCCCATTATTAGAGCCGATTGAAGCACGGGTTCCAGCACAGCTACATCAGCCAGTTGCACTGCAATGCTTTGACCAGTGATTGAATGAAAACCTTGTCCGAACAAGTTCTAACATGTTGCATCATCAGTCTGATCAACAGGTAAACCACGAAAAGGTAAACCAGCAACTGGTAGACCGATGTTTTTAGGAAACTTATCCTCCATAAGTGTGTCATGAATCTGCGTCGGTGTCTCTTGGTTGCTAGACATCTAAAAGCACTAAACACACTTTATGAGAACAATATCATTTTAAAATTAATCTAAAACAATTCACATAATTTATTTTAATATACAAATGCCTTTTTAAATTTAAATTATTAACAAAAATTAAATAAACAATCTGCAAAAATTTTAAAATATGCAACTCTTGTTTAAATAATAAAAACCAATATTGATTCACGTCTTTATTGAAATCCAATAATTGATGTTGTTTTTATTTAATATTTGTTTCACGTTTTTGTCAAAATCCAAAATCAATTTGCAGACTTTGTCCACGTTTTTGACAATATAAAACCAAGGGTGGTTTACTTAAACCAAAATCGAATTTCGGATAACTTTGTTTTTGATCTCGTTCAAAAATCAAAACCAATATTTGAATTACGATTTTGTGAAAGATCAAAACTAGTATTTGATCACGTTTTGAACACAAAACCACGATCAAAATCAATTTCAGAAAGCCTAAACGATTTGCAAAGAAAATTCTAGGCAATTTTCGTTAATGCTTTCGTTTTTGTCTGAACCGGATAATGATTAGTTAAAAATTTGCAAATACCATTACTGATTTTTAATTTTTGTTTAATCTTTTGAAATAAATGATCCGCTTAAAGCAAAAGGAATAGCAGATATCGTTTATGTAATAATAAACCTCCATAAAATCGTTAGTCTAAAAAATAGACAAGTTTTGATTATAAACATATTCCGATTTTATCAAGCAGGTTCGAGTTTTGATTTTTACTAAACCTAATCCGAACTTATAGAATAATTCTAAATATGCCGGATTTTATTGAGATAAGATTGTAGAACCTATAAACTCGAATAAAGGTAAAGCAATAATCTATACTACTAAAACAATAAATGATTACTACTTGAGGAATAAACGATTAGATCAAACCTTTAAGGTAATAATACACAGAGTTGAGACAAGTCTCAATACCGTAACTCAATAAACGCTTCCACTGTACTCGGTTGAATGCATTTAAGAGTCCCGGGATAGAACTGTGTGTGAGCCGTCGATGGTACACCAATGGACGGAATCTGTAAACTCTATTAGTCCTTGACTCTATTTTATAACCGAGAAAGACTTGACGAACAAGTTCGAAAATATGCTCAGGGGAGGAAAATTTGGGACTGTTATAAGACTGAATTCAAAGAGAATTTTTTTAATGGCCTTCAAAATTTGGCCCCAAGCCCAGGTATGACAGCGGTGCGCGAATATGGGTGGCTCTCTTCTCTTCTCCATGCTCTCTAATCAAGCATGTGAGTACTTCTCTATATAAACACAAGGAAAACATTTATCCTAAGCAATGTAGGACTTTTACATCTTAAGTAACTTAAGTTATATAGGCTTGTTAAATCCCAATCCATATTTCCATTAAGCAAATTGGCTTTAATTGCCAAAAACGTTGGCCCAACATACTGTTTTATTGCAAATATTCAAATGTTGGTAAGAATATTGTTGCAGATTGTATGTATAAGCGAAACTACAGTCGCTTTGATGGCTACTGTTTTCTTGCAAATATTCATAATGCGTTAAAACTACATGGAGTGGATCATTTGCAGCAGAAACTCCTTCTTAAGTTATTAGATGAAGAAAATCTTGAAGTTGGAGCTCCTGAATGAGCACACAAAGCCTTGAAGGATTGTCTTAGAAACAAGAGACTGCTTATTGTACTCGACGATGTGACCAGCGAACACCAAATAAGACTTCTTATTGGGAAAGAAAGAGCTGTATAGAAAAGGAAGTCGGATTTTTATAACAACCAGAGACAAGAAATTGATGGAAATTGTGAGTGAAACATATATGCTTCCCAGATTGAGCAGAAGAGAGTCTCTGGAGCTTTTCTGCTTGAGTGTGTTTTCTAGTCATCTCTGCGCCACAGCAGAGCTCATGAATCTATCAAAAAATTTTGTGGACTACTCTAAAGGGCATCCATTTGCGCTAAAGTTGTTAGGTTCTGATCTATGTCAAAGAGATCACTTCTACTGGAAGAAAAAATAGGACAGATTGCAGATAAGACCCGATGGAAAGATTCAAGAAGTGCTGAAAATGAGTTATGAAGAACTGTGCCCAGAAGAGCAGAGCATTTTTTTGGATGTTGCTTGCTTCTTTAAATCAGAAAAGCTTGATTTCGTTTCAAGTATTATGAGCACTTACCATATTGATGCTTCTAATGTGATAAATGACCTTGCTGTCAAGTGTTTGGTAACTATTTTGGATAACCGGCTTGAGATGCATGACTTACTGCTGACAATGGGAAATGAAATTGGTTATAAATCATCCATCAAAGAGACAAGTAACCGTGGTAGGTTAGGGGATGAAGAAGATATTTGTCGCGTGTTAAAGTATAAAATGGTGAGCCACAATGTGTCAATTTTTCTTATGAATGTGATTCTTGGAGTCTAGTTTTTTTTCTATCAACTTTTTCTTTTCTAGAGAAATGCAGAAATTAGGGGCATCTTCTTAGTTATGTCTAAAGTAGAAAGCATGAGGCTCAATACCGATAATTTCACGAAGATGTTGAGTCTCAAATTCCTGAAATTCTACAATTCTCATTGTTCCAAGTGGTGTGAGGAAGATTGTAGATTTTGTTTGCCGGGTGGGCTTGATTGCTTTCCAGACAAGCTGGTGTATCTCCACTGGCAAGGGTACCCTCTAGAGTATCTTCCACTTAACTTCAACCCAAAGAAACTCATTAATCTTAGTCTGCAATATAGCAGCATTAAGCAACTATGGGAAGATGAAAAGGTACAACCTTCGATGTAGTGTCTCTCATTTGATAAGATTTTAGTGTCATTAAACATGTATGTAATTATTAAAGTATCTATCCATTTTATTGCAGAACACAGGTGAGTTATGGTGGGTTGATCTCAGTTGTACAAAGACTTGCTGAATCTATCTGGCTTATCGAAAACTCACAAACTCGAAAGACTAAATCTTGAATGTTGTACAAGTTTGGCCAATTGTTCATCAATCTAGCAGATGGATAGTCTCGTTTGCTGAATCACAGAGATTGCATAGACCGGAAGCGTCTCGAAAAGGGAACTATTCTGAAATCTTTGAAGATTCTTATTCTCAGTGGTTGTTCGAAACTCAAGAAATTACCAACTATTTCAGAAAGTATAGAATCACTATATTTGGATGACACAACAGTAAAACAAATTCCTGAATCGATAGAAAGTCTCCAGAAACTTGCTGTGTTAAATCTAAAGAAATGTTGCAGGTTGATGCGTCTTCCGGACACTCTTTGCAAGCTGAAATCTCTTAAAGAATTGATTCTTTCTAGCTTTTCAAAGCTACTAAATTTTCCGGATATTCATGAAGACATGGGAAGATTAGAGATTCTGCTCATGGATAATACATCCATCAAACAAACTCCCAGAAAAATGTGTATGAGTAATCTTAAGATTTTTTCATTCGGTGGATCCAAAGTCCAAGATTTCAAAGGTTTGGAATTGCTGCCTTTCTCAGGTGCTCTTGATTGTCAGACGTGTATCTCACAAAGGTCGACGGTCTATTTCCACCCAAAAATTTCGATATAACAACAAATTAACTTATACTTTGAATCTCTCTCTCTCTCTCATTCCATCTAAAGTATGCATGTAAGGGCTAATTGCATCCAAATTTAGATAATGACTACCGAATTCCACATATTATAAAAAAAACTTGGTCTAATTGCACAAATTCGTGGATAAATATGGTTTTGTTGTAAACCAATAATTGGTTACAATCTTAAATCATTAATTTGAAGATGCGTAAGAGATGTGTTGGACGTCACAGTCACGTGATTAATAATTAAAATTCACAGGATTGGTTAATAACTTGGAAAGGAAGACTCAAGTTTGTTAGAGAATATTTGGAAGATCTTATCAAGAGAAGAAAAAGGAAAATATCTTCTTTGTGATAAGGAACTCGTTAGAGAGATTTTAGGGCAATAGAGTTTGTCTCTTGTGCCTATAAATAGAGAGGTTAATTGTAAACTTAATTCTCTAAAACCTTAGGGAGAAGTTTTAGAGAGATTAGTGAATTGAGCCTAGATTATCAATTAGGGTTTTCGAAATAGATTTAGGGTTGTTTCTCGAGTAGAATATTTCCAACAAGAATAGTTTTTTTGTAAGAAAAGAATATTTCTTAATAAATCGTATTTCAAAGTGATCTAGTTGATTGTTGTATGCAATTTAGTTAAATTCTCTGCTTTTTCAATTGGTATCATAGCGGTGCGCTGCATAACGTTTGTTATTGTTTGCAGGTGTTAGATCCTGAGGACGAGATGGAAAATTCACAGCAATAGTTAGTTGTCGTTGCAAAAACACTTAAGGTGGATCCAGACAACTATGGACACTGGAAAGTCTAGATGGCTCAGCATATACAGGGTATTGATTCTAATGCGTGGCTTGCGGTTGAAGAAGGTTGGGAACATCCTGTTGTCAAAGATGCAGATGGTGCTACTGTCCCAAAGCCCAAAAAACAGTGGACTGCAGAGGAGAAATTGTATGCTAAATGGAATTTCAAAGCTTTGTCAGCCATTTTCAGCTCTTTGCACAGCAATCAGTTCAAAAGAGTACAAGGCTGTAAAAGTGAAAAAGAGGCATGGGATATTCTTGAAGTAGGCTTTGAGGGTACTAGCAGTGCGAAAAGAACTCGGATTCACATCTTGGCCTCACGATTTGAGAATCTGACAATGTGTGAAGATGAGACGGTTGAAGAATTTAGCAGTAAGCTGTCGGCTCTAGCACACAAAGCACTGATCTTGGGTAAAACATACAAATACAAGAATTTAGTTAAAAAGTTCTTAAGATGTCTTCCAACTAAGTTTTATGGTCATGGATAGCTCTAGAAGTGTCACAGCACTCTGACACAATGAGATATGATCAGGTTGTTGGTATGATGCAAGCATATGAGCTTCAGATCACAGCAAAGGAAGAGACCACTAAAAGAAAGAGTATTGCTCTTGTATCTGAAAAAACAGCTCCCAACAGGGAGTCAGTTGAAAATCTCGAAGAGCAAGTTGGATTATTTGTGAAAAAGTTCCTTCGGAAAGCTGAAAGAGAGAAAAAGAAGGAATATCAGGCGTCTGCTAAGCCAACAGCTGATAGAGACAAGTACAGAGCTGACAAACAGTGTATTGAATGTCAAGGTTATGGACACTTTAAATCTGCATGTCCATCAGCCAAGAGGAAGATGGCTATACAATGTTATGAGTGTAAGAGATATGGATATACCAAGAATGAATGCCTATCCAAATTAAGTGGAAAATCAGCAATCACAACTCTGAGTAATACTGCTAGTGACAGTGACGAGGATGATAACATTCTGAACCACTTTGTAGCTTATTTTGGCATTGTGGAAATGGATGACAACAAGGAAGAAGTAGAAAACGCAGACCTTATTCTTGAAGGTCAAAAGACTGGTGAGAATCAGATTTCTGCTAAACACAAAGGAACTGATACAAACGATTTAGAGTCGGATGACGATTTTGATATGACAACAGAAGATAAGATGAGCATGTTGGTGACATCTTGGGTTAAAACACAAGAC